>ML805353.1:74028-145349 GCA_009831015.1 Picea engelmannii | reverse complement strand
GAGTCAGTTGTCTAGTTGTCTTTTGGTTTGCATGTAGCCGACTCGGGAGAGTCTTTTCCTATATAAGGATGTAATCCGTCTTCGTTTAATATCAAGAAGTGAGCGTAGCCTCACCGTGTGTGTTTGCCCCGTATATTTTATCTCTTTGTAGTTCTTGTCTTTACGTATGTTGAGGCTACTTTGCATAGATTCTACATGGAGTTAGGGTGTTTCTCGTAGATTGGTTTATAAGGTTTAGTTAATGATTTTTTACTGATTGTTTACTAATTTGATAAGTTTAGTGTTTTTCTTACACTTAACAGTAATTGAGTTTATTTAATTGCAAATAATTCAAACTATTTTAAAGTTTCTTCCCAACTACTTTACCATCTCTTGACAAAAAGAGGATCTGTAAGTGAATAGAACTGTTTCTGTGTTCATCTAATTCTACTAATTCTTATGAATATTATTAAATATACATCTAATTCTACTAAATTTACAGTTTGACTAATCTTTATAAATATTATTAAATATACATCTAATTCTACTAAATTTCTAATTCCACTAATCTTTATAAATATTATTAAATATACAGTATGCCAAGCTAGAATTAAACTAAATGCACATAATGACCCTTATTTTATTTTACACATAATTTTCTTAAACAATATGTTAATTCTAAACTCTAATAATTTGACTGATAGTTGGAGTTTTCTCTAGTCCCTCTAATAATTTGACTGATAGTTGGAGTTTTCTCTAGTCCCTCTAATAATTTGAGGGATAGTTGGAGTTTACTCTAGTCCCTGAAATATCTTAGAAGCTATTTTAACAAAATTAATAACCCGCACTTCATTCAACTTTCCAGAGAATGTTGTGTTTTGCCCTGATTATCATACAGTGTGAGATGGCCCTTAATTTTATATAATTGCTTCCATTGAAAACATTATGCCAGAAAAATATTTACCCCTTTTTTCCCGTAGTTCTTGTAAGTGTAATCTTCTTAATATTAATCACTTTCAAAGGACAACAAAATAGGATATGCAAAATCCCTTTGCCAGATTATCTTATCTTATCTGTGGTTTACAAATTCAGGAAGAGTGGTTGCATGTACTCATCTCTTAATCGCCTCATCGATCTTCCTAAATGGGCTTTTGCTTTGAAAGAAAACCACTCTGTACCCCTTCTACTTAAGAAAAGCCTCATCGATCTTCCTAAATGGGCTTTTGCTTTGAAAGAAAACCACTCTGTACCCCTTCTACTTAAGAAAAGTAACATTTTTATACCAACACCATGCTCCATGCCCTAGTCTACACATCAAAACAAAATGTTGTTTTCTTCCTTCTCCTTCCTGATCAGTATCAAAGAAAAAGAAAAAAAAGCTCAGATGACCTCATCACGGGACTCCATCATTGCTTTACTGCAAATCCAAAATCAAATGAAAGAAAAACAAAACAAAACAAAAGAGGTTATTAAAGGTTTGGGATTCCACTACCAGACTTCAAGCTTGTCTCTGAGCATACAAAAACCCATGAGAAGAGGATGAGAGGAAATAAAGAATATAGAGAATTCATACCTTTCGACTGCAGTGGTTAGCAACGAATGTTGATCAATGGAAAAAATAGTATAGTCAATGGCCCTTGGTAGTAACACCAATACCATTAATTGGTGGAACATCGCGACCATAATCAATAATGGGATTAAAAATAATGAGAGTCGTACTTACAGATTATAAAATATTTGATAGGATCTACAACTACTTGTGGACAACAGGCGAGATGCAACATTCATCCATTGCTTTTCGAGTTGAATAGATGTAGAAATCATTGCCATTTTTCCTTCATGCAAGCATCCATAGTCAGTTTTTAACGCATGACAGAAGCAGTCTGACTAGTTGAGGATGTTTGATCCTTATTGAAAACTATGATCCATGTTTGAACAAAGAGAAGTACACCATTTGTTGCTCAGCGAGATAGTGGTGGGGAAGAAACTATAGCCTTTTCTCTTAGTCTCGGATCAAGAGGTGTTCATGCCTCCAACTTAGATGCTCGTGGATAAAAAAGAGGGTAAAAATATGGAACTGAGGGGGGCAATGGCATGTATTATGCTATAGGCTCTCAACCAACATAATACATTGAACTTTGTTGTTTTCCTTGCATGTATGACTGTGTATGATGGTCGTGCAACTCCATCTTCTTGGGTGCATTGTATCTTATATAATTCTGTACCTTGTTTCTGTTACTCAAGACTGACCATGTCTAACTTCACTCTTGCCATTGTGATGTGTATGTTTAAAACTTGTTGGGTGCATTGTATCTTATATAATTCTGTACCCTGTTTCTGTTACTCAAGACTGACCATGTCTAACTTCACTCTTGCCATTGTGATGTGTATGTTTAAAACTTGTTGTAAGAATAGAGTGTGAAATGTTTCCAGACAATTTTAGAGATGAGTACAAGCCTTCTCTTTGTAGTTCTTGTCTTTACATATGTTGAGCTTACTTTGCATAGATTCTACATGGAGTTAGGGAATTTCTCATAGTTTGGTTTATAAGGTTTAGTTAATGATTTTGTACTAATTGTTTATTGATTTGAGGAGTTTAGTATTTTTTCTTACAGTTAACACTAATTGAGTTTATTTAATTGCAAGTAATTCAAACTATCTTAATTTTTTTTTCCTAAAAGAACGCTAGGGTTAACAGAAAAATGCGATAATAATATTGTAAAATTTTAAATTTTTAATAACAGTTTCGTTATCAAATTTTAAAAATTAAATATTTTAAAATATAAATTTTAAATTTAGATTTTTATAAAAAAAACATACATTAAATCTTAAATATAATTTTAATCAAATTAATAATAAAATATTTTTATTTAAAAAATTATAATTATGTGATTTTTAATAAAATTTTAATTATTATATTTCACATTTCATTCATTTATTAAATATAATTTTAATCAAATTAATAATAAAATATTTTTATTTAAAAAATTATAATTATGTGATTTTTAATAAAATTTTAATTATTATATTTCACATTTCATTCATTTATATTGTGAAATGTATATTAGCCAAATTTCCTTTTTTTATTGTGTGAAATACTTTATCACAATAATGTTTTTTTTTTAATCAAGTATTATTTACATTAAAGTTAGAATTCAAAGTCTCCTATCTATTCAACCCAATGTGACTTTAAAGTTTGTGTCTATAATGTTTTATATTATTGTTTAATTTAAAATAATTTGAAAATTAAAATATTATTAATTTCATATATATTGATTTTTATATTTAATAATATTTAAATATATTTTTCACTAAAATATTATTAATTTCATATATATTGATTTTTATATTTAATAATATTTAAATATATTTTTCACAAAATTAACATTATTTGTAAATAATAAACAAAAGTTACATAATATTTAAAATCCATGATATAGATTGTGAATTATAATGTTAAAATCAATATGAATTAATACGCATTACAATTATCTACATATAGATTATACATTATAATTTTAAAATTAATATGATTACATTTATCTATTACATTGTAAGTATGTTAAATATGTTGGAGGCATTCACATCCTCTCCTTTACATATATTAGAGTAATGAATAGAGATGTCATAATGTGTGTTTTTACGTATTAGTCCTTGTCGAGGGACTATTGCATAGTAAATAGACATGCAGTAGTTGCACAAATTTTGTACTAACTTGAGTCAAAAGAGTTGGCTTGTTATACCTTATCTAATTTTACCTAAACTAGTGAGCCCCCAACCTTGAGAAATACGAAAACAAACAAGGAGTTCCAGTGTGCAAAATGTGATTCGTTGTTTGTAGTTCCCCCCTACAATTATGTTTACCCATGCTGTTGAAAGAACGGAAGTACACTATTTGCTCCTCAGCGAGATAATGGTTGGGAAAAAACTCTTTCCTTTGCTCTCGGTCTCGGATCAAGAGGTGTTGGTGCCTCCAACTTAAATGTTGGTGGATAAAAAAGAGGGTAAAAAGATGGAACAAAGCGGGGCGATGGCATGTATGCTATAGGCTCTCACCCAACATATCCATTGAAATTTGTTTGTTTCCCTTGCATGTATGCCTGTGTATGATGGTTGTGCAACTCCATCTGCTTGGGTGCATTGTAGCCTGTATACTTTTGCACCTTGTTTCTGTTATTCAAGACTGACCATGCCTGATTTCACTCTTGCCCTTGTGGTGTGTATGTTAGAAACTTGTTGTAAGAATAGAGTGTGAAATGTTGTCGGAAAGTTTCAGAGATGAGTACAAGCTTGCTCTTTGTAGTTCTTGTCTTTACTTATGTTGAGCTTACTTTTCATAGATTCTACATGGAGTTAAGGTGTTTTTCATAGTTTGGTTTATAAGGTTTAGTTAATAATTTGAAGACTTTAGTATTTTTCTTACAGTTAATAGTAATTGAGTCTATTTAATTGCAAGTAATTCAAACTATCTTAAAATTTTTACCATCACAATAAAATGCACATTAAAATTATCAAATTTAAGATATTGGTTATTCTTGATGTCCATTTTCGTCATCCCGTACTTATACTATTTAACTATGCATAATAAATTGGGATAATAATATTATAAAATTTTTAATTTTTAATAATAATTTAGTTATCAAATTTTAAAAGATTAAATATTTTAAAATATAAATTTTAAATTTAGATTTTATAAAAAATATACATTAAATATTATATATAATTTTAATCAAATTAATAATAAAATAGTTTTATTTTAAAAATTATATTTCTTTGATTTATAATTAAATTTTAATTATTATATCTCACATTTCATTCATTTAAATTCTGAAATGTATATTAGCCAAAATTCTTTTATATATTGTATGAAATTTTTTATCAGGATAATGCTTTTTTAAATCATTTATTGTTTATATTAAAATTACAATTCAAATCAAAATAAGTTTCTTATCTATTTTGCAGAATAAAGATACTATTAAAAAAAACGTCAAATCAAAATTTAAGGAGAAAATGTGGTGTGATAAAGAGTTAGAGGAAAAAAGAAAATTAAGATATTATAAAGATGTAATCAACCCTAATCTAGAATATCAAAGTTATCTATATGTTTTCCGAAGTGTAAAGAAAAAAAATAAGCATTGCTAAGATAAGAACAAATTCTCACGAGCTCCATATTGAAACTAGGCGTTGGTTAATTCCTAAAACGCCATGGGATGAAAGAGTGTGTCACATTTGTGACACTAAGAAGGTTGAAGATGAAAAGAACTTTCTCTTAGATTGTCTAGCCTATACCCATATTAGATCTCATTTTCAAAATATTTATCACACTACCAACCTTCTTCACCTCTTAATTCAACAAAATTATGGTGATCTTGGAAAGCTTCTATTAATGCTTTTCCAGCACAAAAACAAAATTCTAAAGAATCACAAGTAATCACTTACCCTCTTAAGGTCTGATAGACCAATTTAATCTTAGTGGATGTTAATAATCATCATCAACATTCAACACAATGTAACTTTAAAAAAATTTATTCACTGTGTCTAATGTTTTATATTATTTTTTAATTTAAACTAATTTCAAAATTAAAATATTATTAATTTCATACACTTTAAAGTTTTTCTTCTATATTTATAATGTTTTATATTATTTTTTAATTTAAACTAATTTGAAAACTAAAATATTATTAATTTCATACTTATTGATTTTTATATTTAATAATATTTAAATATAATTTTCACAAAATTAACATTAAGCAAATAAAGAAAATAATAAATAAAAGTTGCATAATACTTAAACTCGATGATATAGATTGTGCATTATAATATTAAAATTAATATGAATTAATATGCATTACAATTACCTATAGCCTGCCCCTTCCCCTTTAGAAAGAAAAGAAAATAAAATAGATCCTGCTTTTCAAAATTAATATGCATTACAATTACCTATAGCCTGCCCCTTCCCCTTTAGAAAGAAAGAAAAGAAAATAAAATAGATCCTGCTTTTCACTAGAGTGAGTTCCAAACTTGGGTGGGATTTTCTACTTCCTTTTGGGTAGGGTAAGAAAGAGAGCCCCCGTGGTGGAAAACGAAGTCCCGGAGGCCCTAGTAAACCCATTAGCAATTACTGCTCTGTAACCTAGATGTACAGTCTGTAGATGTCCTCTCAGATGGACCGATTTAGATCCGATGTAGTCGACAATAGATGGCCTAGTGCATGTAGAAAGTAGATTGTGCATTATAATTTTAAAATTAATATGCATTACAATTATCTATTATCTAGTGCAGTGTAAATATGTTAAGTATGTTGGAGGCATTCACATCCTCTCCTTTATATATATTTTATATATATTAGAGTAATTAAATAGTTGCATATATTGCTTATGGAGATGTCATATGTGTTTTCACTTATTAGTCCCTCTCGAGGGAGTATAGCAATGAATCACTCAGTTGACTATCTATTAGTTGGTAGTTTGACAATATGTTTTATTAGTTGGTAGTTTGACAATATGTTTTATTTTATTTTCAAAGTTAAAAATAAGAGTATAGCAATAATAATTTTTAGTTAAATAATTTTTATTTTTATTTTTCTTCAATTTTTGGACCTCAACTTTGAAGCGTTATCGAACCAGTGGCAACACATATTCAAAATTGTTGTCCATTATTTCGTCCTTCATCCCAGAGTTATAATGATGGGCAAGAGTTGTCATGTTATTTGTTTATTAGTCAAGATCGAGCATCACCAAGTCAATCTCCATTTTGTTTTTTTTTTGTTTGCCGGATATTAACAATGTACGTTGTTGGCATTACAATTGTACTACAATGGTTAATCCGGTGGCATTAAAATTGTACTGCAAAGGTTAATCCGACCTCAACTCCAGCCCATCCAACTTAAACTCCAAAAGGCTCTGCAACATGTGAGTTATTCCTGATTATTCTACGAGGGCTTTGACGCACCAGAGCATTTAAAGTTGAGATTAAAGTAAATCTCTATATAAGCATCCAGATTTAGCTTAGCTATTCGAACTAGATCGATGGCTCTTTCTTGTCCACGTCAGATTATCATGTCGCAAGTGGCACTAATTGTCCATCACTCAAAACAAAACAGCGATAACCCTATCTTTTCACCAATTTCACGAAGCCAAAACGTTAATTAATGCAAGACAGATCATGTTTGATATTTGATAGAAAGTAGGGATCTCCGCATTTAAAGTTTCAAAAACTTCAGTTAAAAATTTAATACAATTAAAACGTAGCAGATTTTGATGGCGAATAGAATTAAAAATTCACCGCCTATGAGTCCACTTCGCAAATAAAAGAAATCGTCGGCCAACCCTGCATGTTCTGGTCAGACGATGCCTGCGAGCAAAGAGTCCACATCAATGACCGTTGCAGGGTAAGCCATATCACGCATCTATCTTTTATTTTCTCTTAGGTGGGGACTCAAAAGCGTCCAACGGATGCATGTTAATCCAGCAGTCCACAAAACTTATCCAGCAGAGACTAAGCTAGCGTGCAGCACAAGTCTACATTTAAGATGTCAGTTCTTAGATGGCGGTAATGAATGAATCGTTGCTTCTTATCTGCATTTAAGATGGCAGTAATGAATGAATCACCCCCTTAGATATGTGCTATAATTTTGAGTTTCTTCACATCATTAGATTTCATTCAGTCTCATCTCATCACTTGTAGTACAGCCACGCCTGCAACATTCATTTCATTTTCTTCTAGAATCTCTGCAGCAATTGAACTATAAATCTATCAATATATCAACTCAAGGCAACATGATTCAATATGCAAAGTTTTTGGTTTTTTTTTTTCATTTGGACCTGTGATTTGAAGTGGGTAGTTGACAAGATGGTTGATGGAACAATTTCTGCTTCATTATCTGGTTTGAAGAAAATTGACTCCTTGTCAGGCTGCTTGCAGAAAACCCATGCTATAAAGGGCTTTGTCATGCCTAAATTTCATAACCCGAGGTCATCGTCTATGATGATAAGGTTTATTGGGGTCAAGAATTTGTCTTCATACATTTCAGAAATGACGCCAACTTCTGAGGGCATTCCACTTTTCGGTATGTTTCTAGTACATCCTTGTATAGTTAAGACGACAAGTAAGGTGAAAAAATAGTTTAAATGGTTAGTTCTAGTGCAAAAAATAATGGACTCTTATACATATACATACCTATTTGACATACATACAAAGATGTTCATAATTCAGTTTTATAGTGAGAGAATTTGTACATAATTATATATGTATGTCTATATCTATATGCAATTATGTGCAATTTTTCTTTCTTTAAAACATAATTTGTAAAATACGACTCACTCGACTATACAACAAAAATTTCCTTAACATAGCTTTTGGTGCCGGGGGGTTGGTATATCACTACAATGTGAATACTATAGTGAGCAAATATGCATGGAGAATTTGCACAAATTTTGTACTAACTTGAGTCAGAAGAGTTGGCTTGTTATAACTTACCTATTTTTACTTAAGCTAGTGAGCCTCCGACCTTGAGAAATCCAAAACCTAACAAGGAGTTCCAGTGTGCATAATGTGATTTGTTGTTTGTAGTTTCCCCCTACAAATCTGTTTACCTGTGCTTTTGAACAAAGGGAGGTACACCATTTTCTGCTCAGCGAGATAGTGGTGGGGAACAAACTCTCGCCTTTGCTCTTGGTCTTCGCTCTTGGTCTCAGATCAAGAGGTGTTGGTGCCTCTAGCTTAGACACTGGTGGATAAAAAAGAGGGTAAAAAGATGGAATTGAGTGATGTGATGGCATGCATTCTATAGGATCTCAACCAACATATCCATTCAACTTTGTTTGTTTCCCTTGCATGTATGCATGTGTATGATGGGTTTGCAACTCCATCTGCTTGGGTGCATTGTAACCTGTATAATTCTGCACCATGTCTCTATTACTTAGAACTAATAGCATGCATCTCAGGGGTCACACGCAAACACTTTTCCATGGGCAATGGATGCTTCTCAAGAGACAAAAAGGGAGCCGTGCACATCAGACTCCATTCTGATATTTTTTTAGCACAATTTGTAGAAACAAATTGGATATTTGAATTCCTCTCGGTAAAATATCCAATTTCAAAAAAAAATCGTTCGAAACAGAGTAGGGGAACTGAATTTATGATCGTTTCAAAATCAACAAAATTTTAGCATTTTTCTGGAAACGGCCGCATGGTTTTCAAAGTTTCATCCAAACTTTATTTGGATATTCTTCATTACAAGAAGATAAAGTGGATATGTGTGGAAATATCAATGGTTCATATACTTCATCAGATCCATGCAGACATCTACATATTCAACAAAATCTTCAGCGAGCTTAAACTTGCACAGTTGCGAGGTCTTTTTGGAGTGAAGGACAAGGTTGCTTAGCAACTGCTTTTTGTTCCTTCTCATATCTTTTTACATATATTGTACCTTGAGGGAGGGGGGGATTTACCACGAGTGTTTCTCTCTTTCCTCGTTTATTTCAGTGTATCTTTTGTATTTGGGTACCTAACATGGCCTCATTGACGAGACCCATTCTTTATTTTCACCATAGTGATGTTCAGGGGGGGTGTTGGAGTTACTTCACACACACCTAGGATTTCTTTTTCGTAAGGTTTTTTCTTGTTTATTAGTCATATTTAGTCATTATCCAGTCTCATATATTTTAGGGGAGAATATTCCACCTGGAGAATATTCTCTTTTAGTTGGTACTTTGGTTTGACTAGTTGAGTTGAGTTTAGATGCTGTGTTGGTTTTGTCACCATGCAACATTGGGATCATCACCATGCTAATATGGTATTGCCTTGGTATCATCACCAAAATATCACATTACCATTAATTCCCTAAGTTAACTCCTCACTACTATATGTTCAGCCAGTTAACTGAAGACTAGTTGACTAGATAACTCAGACTAGGTGGCAATTCACTCTCGTAACTGCCTCAGAGACTAGACTAGGTGGCAGTTTACTCCTGTAACTGTTGGTTTATGTCCAGATCACTCTAGACCACCACTATGGCTCATTAGTTACTCATGTATCCTATATCTATTGTAAATTATTTACTCTTTGAGTGTGGAATACGGTTAATGAGAATTCTTCCATTCTTTCTCTCTTGCTTCTTCTTTCTCAATTTCTCTCTGCAAATGTGTGTGGTATTTTCTAGATAGATCTATTTTGTGCAGTTTCAACACATTTATAGTGAATGAGTGAACAAATGAGGCACCGACCTCTCTTATTTATACAATTTGGCAGGTGCTAAACTGAGGTGTCTTTTCAGTGGCAAGGCCGACTTCTCATTTTGGGTGGTTATAACCACTTTAATTAATTCTGGGGGCCGACTTCTCATTATGCATATTACAATTAGGGTTTTGGTCATTTACAATGCTCGGCATGATCGATCCACAAAAGGGGATTTATCTAATGAATAATACATCAATAATAAATAGAATACTCTTTGCAGTTACAATATTTCAAAACAATCCCCTCCCCCTTATTTATGCATTGTCCTTAGTGCATCGTATGTACATGTACATACAAAATTTCAAAACTCTTCAAAAAAATGTGGATACTTTGCTCACATAGCATCCTCGTTCTCCCAGGTTGCATCTTCAGGACCATACCAGGTCCATTGGATCTTTACTAACTCCATAACTCGATTTTGGAGCTACTTGGTTTTTTGATCCAATATGCAAACCGGTCCCACTTGAAATCTTCCTTCTGGATCCACTTGAATCACATTCCAATAAATGACATGATTAGAATCATGTACAATATACTTCTTAAGAAATGACACATGGAAAATATTATGAATTCATAAGGACACAAACAATGCAAGCATATATGTGATGGGACCGATCCTTTCAAGGATTTCAAATAGTCCAAAATAGCATGTTGCTAACTTAGAACACTTTCCCAACTTTAGGAAACTGCACCTGGCTTTCACTTTCAGAAACACTTGATCACCCACTCCGAATTATCTGAGTTATTCCTTTATCTGCACAACTTTTTTTCCTATCTTGGTCAGCCTTTAAATTCTTCCTTATCTTTACCATCTACTCCTCCATTTACCAGAGTAATTATGTCCCAACTACTGAGTGGTCCGCTAGGTTATCCCAACTTACAGACATGTTCCACTTTCTTCCAAAAAGTGCCTCATATGGGCTCATATTTAAATATGCTTGATACCCGTTGTTGTAAGAATACTCTACCAAATGAAGGTAGTCTTCCTCCTTGGATGGTTTATCCATGGCATACATCCTCAACATGTCTTCAATCGCCTGATTTACTCTCTCTGTCTAACCATGTGTCTCAGGGTGATATGATGTGCTAAAATTCAAACTTGTTTCAAATCCCTTGAATAATGCTTTCCAAAATTTCGAGGTGAACTTGGAACCTCTGCTAGACACAATTGTCTTGGGTACCCCATGCAACTTAGCAATTTCGTGCATGTAAATATCAACAATTTTGGTTTCCTTATGCATTGACCTTATTGGAATAAAATGGGCAACTTTCGTAAGCTTGTCCACCACCACCATAATAGAATCATGGTTCTTAGTAGTTTTGGGCAACTTAGTTATGATTTCCATGGTCACAACTTCCCACTTCCACTCAAGAATGGGCAAAGGTTTTAGTAAACCAGTTGGATGTCTCTGCATAGTCTTGAGCTTCTGACATTTGAGACACCTCGCAATAAAATTTGCAACTTCCTTTTTCATACTTGGAAAAAACTATTGCTTCTTGCTCGCACCAATGGTCTTTTGGTAACCTAGATGTCCAACATAAGGAACCTTATGCATCTATGAAAAAATTAGGTTCTTCAACTCTTGATCATTTGGCACATAGACTCTGCATCTATACATGAGGATCTCATCCTCTCTTAACTCATAATATTCAAACTTTTGTTGCAACATACCTTGCTATAGAGTCGCACTTATATCCATATATCGTAGATTTAATTTGGAAACTTCCAAAATTTTGTTGCTCAAATCGGTCTAGTACATACTAATGGTTGCAGCATGCATTTCATGCACCCTTCTGATGAGTGCTTCAACCACTTTGTTCTCTTTTCCCCTGCTATTATTTATTTCAAAATCATACTCACTGAGGAAATCTAACCACTTGCTTTGTATGGAATTCAAACTTGGATGTCCAAAAAAATACTTCATACCAAAATGGTCTATTCTCAACTCAAATCTATTTCCCATGAGATAATGTTGCCAGATATTCAAGGCATGCACTATAGCTGCCAATTCTAAATCATGCGTAGCATAGAGCCTTGAAGGTTCTTTCAACTTCCTTGACTCGTAGCACAATCCATGTCCATTCTGACTCATGACCCCACCGAGACCTTCCTATCATGCATATGTGCACACAACGAAGTCTGCATCTAGATCAACAACCTTCGAAATCGATGCACTTGTTAACAAAATCTTCAAGTGTGGAAAACTCCTTGTGCAATCTGGAGTCCACTCAAATCACACACTTCTCTTTTGCAAAGATGTAATTGAATGTGCAATCTATGAGAATGCTTTGATAAATATTTTTTACTACCTTGCTAGTCCCATAATGAATCTTACTTCTGCGACATTTCTTGGCGTTGTCCATTCCTTAATGGATTTTATCTTCTCTGGGTCCACTACTATTCCTTCCTATGAAATAATATGACCGAATTAATGAATATGTCGCTCATAAAATGAACACTTTCTCATCTTTGCATAAAGATGATGCTCCCTCAACGTCTGCAACACCATCCTCAAGTTTTGATCACGCTCTTCCTCAAACTTTGATTAAATAAGAATGTCATCCAAAAACATAATGACAAACTTGTCTAAATACTCTCTGAAAACTCCATTCATCAAACACATGAAGACAAATGGTGCATTCAACAACCCAAATGTAAACTCATAATGACCATACTTTGTTCTGAAGGTAGTCTTACCGATGCCCTCCTTTTTTATTCTCACTTGGTGATATCCAGATCTGAGATCTATCTTGGAAAATATCCTTGCGCCCTTTAGCTAATCAAACATGTAATCTATCCTTGGCAAATGATACTTGTTTTTTACTGTTACTTTATTCAACTACCTCAAGTTGATACAAACTCTCAACATGCCATCCTTCTTCTGCATGAACAAAATTGACGCACCCCAAGGTGAAACACTTCGACGCATATACCCCTTCTTCAGAAGCTCTTCAAGTTTCATATGAAACTCCTTCAGTTCTGATGTACTCATCCTATATGGAGTCTTGGATACATGTGTTGCTCTCATCATTAGATTTATACAGAAGTAAACATCTCTTTTCGAAGGCAATCCAAGTATCTCTTTAAAGACATTGTTGTACTCTTTCAATACTACGCAGTTTTTCGCGCTTGACACTTTATCCTTAGGTGTCTCTTTCATGTGTGTTGTGAAAACTTGACATCCTTTCTTGTAGCTTTTCTTCAATTGCAAAGAAAAATATTCTATGATAGTCACAACTCTTGGAATTCCTTGAACTGACCTCAAATTTCCTCCCTTATCCAACAAGTAAGGGACTTATTGTAACAATCCAGGATAGCATGGTGCTTTTCCATCCAATCCATACCAATGAGGCAATCATACGAACCTAAAGATATAATATTCAAATCAACCTTTGTGCATAGTCCATTTATATCCATTGGACATGCCTTAACCATCTCATTAATTTTCCTCTTTGCTCCTGTATCTAAATGCACCAACCAAGGTTTTCCAAGCTTGTTTCTTGACAGATGGGATATTTCCACCATTTTAGGATCTAGATAACTATGACTAGCTCTTGAGTCTATTAAAATAGCAATAGGTTGGTCAGTAAATCTTACCTTCCACCTCAACCACATGCGATTAAACTCAACCTGCTTGTTATCCAATGCTGCGTAAATCCTTGGCACATTTCTACCATTGTCCTCCACTGTCGTAGCTTTTCATACACTGTGTAGTCCTCTCTTTGTCAGTTCTTCGAGGGCAATCTTTGTGCATATGATTTCTACCACAACCCCAACACTACATGGGTTGCTGCCATTTATTTTTTCCTATTGTCTCCGACATTTTGGGCTCTTAGAGAGTCATATGTGCTTGCATTGTTTCTGAAAAATGGTGGCTTAGCTCCCTTCTTTCTTTGTTCCACCTTAATTTTCATTTTGTTTTCCCAAGCCTTTTCAAAAATTGGCCTTCCCCTTTGTTTCTCATAAAAACACTTAGCGCGCCTTATGGTTTCTTCCAATATTTGAGGGTCATGATACTATATCTTGTCATTGATAAAAGAGGGAAACCCATTTAATTATCTTTGAATCTTCACATGTTCTTCCTTTATCAAAGGCACATAATTCAACAGTTCTAAAAATCTTTTTTCATACTCATCAATAGTCATGCTCCCAAGCTTGATTTCGAAGAACTCCTTCATCTTCCTATCATAATATTGCTTAGTTAAGTACTTCTTTTGGAAATACCTCTTGAATTCTTTCCAAAACACTTTCTTCTCATCAATGTGTTGCACTTGCACATACTGATCCCACCACATTTATGCCTTTCCCTTTAATTGATAGATATCAATTCTCCCTTCTTCCTGCGCATAATAGTTATGAAGCTGGAAGTATTTCCTCATACCCAACAACCATGTACTCTCTTCATCATTATCCTTCTTGTGCTCACCATCAAAGGTAGAAGGTTTGATCTTATTCATTTCTCCTTGTAGCTCGTCCACCTGAGTCCTCTTATGCTTTATGACAGGAGATGGACTTGAACTACTACAGACCTTCCTGGAAGAATGATTACCAACATCTCTTTCTTATTTTATTTTCTCCTCATGAGACCTACGACTTCTTGACCTACTCGCCTTTGTCTCTTTATCCATCTTCTTTTCTATTCGGTCCAAACTGTGCATCAATTTGACATTGAAGTCATCTCGTTGCGCCTTTTCTCTCATAAACTTTTCCTTATCATCCTTATAGATATATACATCTTTCGGAAATATTTTTACAGTTTCAACTAAATTCGTGCACTCTTCATTGGGTTTTGTGCCCTAAAAACCCAAGGAGACATACAAATCCCTGAACTATTCATCATTTCAAATGTAAGTCCTCTGCGCATTATCCATGCTTTTAATCTCTTGCACTGTTTTTTTTCTGCTCTAATCACTGATAATTCTACAAAATGTGTAGACAACAGGATTCGTTAAGTGATTTCATGGAATAACTACATGAAACTTCATACCAATTTGTCAGAATCCTTTCTCTTGGATTTGTTGGATGAATTTAACATCCAAAACACTTGTGCGCACCCCCACACATCATTATATTTACGCGCATTATAACTCTGTATTGTGCACTATTGGTTTCCGTGTAAACGAAACTCTGCACCGCGCGATACACGATTCTTAGTGCACACATCTATTCATGCTAAACTTTATCCCATACAAATCTAGTGTTGAACCAATAGCTCTGATACCACAATGGAACATCCCCGACTGCCCCAGGTTGGGCCACATCACACAACCTCAAATTCAGGAGCACTAAGTGAACCAAACTATAACAATCCTAGCATATAACTGACCAAAGCTACTCTAGAAGTGTACTGTGTTGGATCTACTTTAACATAATCCGCACATTATCTCTTGAAGTAACACACTCAACCAAATCTTAGCCATGCCACACAACTTATAACAACAGAAACAACTTTCTCCTTACAATCTGATCTTAGTAGAAAAAGTAACTCAAAACTACGCGCACCAATTGCGCACATCATCATATTGTTCACAAATAACAACCCCACGCACAACCATCAAGCATCACGCGTTGATTCAGATTTCATTGTGCACAAAATCTAATTTCTTTTTCCACACACTCAAATTTCCAACCCCCTTGGTGCACACAAGCTACCATCCTGTACACTCAGTCACTCATCCCTCTTCTTATTGTCTTATAATGAAAATATCCAGGTTAACATAGCAGGGAAAACTAGTTATAATGGTTATACCCAAGCATAGATACAATTACAAGTTGTATGCATCGTACTTATAGGTGCAAGCATTATTAAACAAAATAACATGGAATACTTATATGCAATTTCATACAAGAATTAACCCATATGAAACATAGATAACAAGAACGCCATAAATGAGACAAACACATAAAGAACACTATCTTTAATGAAAATCACAAACTACGACCTTAACTCAGATGTTCCTCCTAGCCATAGACATTGTTACTCTTAAAATTTCAGCAACAGGTCACCCCTGAGCTAGGGATCAACTCCACTAGGGAAAAAAGGGTCCTAGCAACAAGCTATGGTCTGAAACTTAAATAGAATTATCCAATCCTAGGTACCCGCTACTGTAACTAGCCCATAGTCCCTCATTCACCACAGACTTGTCACACCCAAGGAAGTGTGCCCCTTCTCTGATCATCAATCCCTTGGCTGCCCACTTCCCTTCCCAGGGTTACTAGCAACAGGTCGGACATGAAGTCTTTGAGCCCTGTGACTAATGCCTAGCACACCGGGAAACAATTCCCAGCAAAACTCTCACCTGGATTGTTTTCTCACAACCAGACTCTCACCCAGAGATACTCCTCAATGTCTGTCAACCCATATCTTCAAAAATAAAACTCTTGATAGATCTCGACAATTCCATATAAGATTCTCCGAAAAATAAGGTTATAATCATATTTTCCATACATTCACACCCCCTTTCTTCTCAGAGAGCTTGCAACATCCACAAAAATAAAAATCCCCCCTAAATACATTAAGGCCATCATTATATATTGCATTCCTTCCACTTGACACTTGTCACCTCCAAAAGCAGCTTTAAGCCACTTGGTGGACCATTCCCTATCCTTGGAAAATTAAGATAAATTAATAATATATCTGACATTTACACTTTTCCCAGAATATTATAAAATATTTTCCTAAGACTTATAACTCACTCCCCCTTTTTCCCTTTTCCAGTGGAGTAGGCCCAGGATCTCTTTTCCTCTGAGTTAGTCAGCATGCAACGATGCAATATTATATTTATAATCATGAATATACTTACATGAATAGGCATCCTAACCTATTTGTGTCCCAGATTACTAGCCTCATATTCCCACAGGCTCTCCGTCCTCAAAACATAAACATTCATTCATGTGCACTAACCCAAGTGCACACAACATAATGCAACGTGCACACTTGCCCAGGGGTGCGCAACACATAGATTATGCACACCCTATCTTTGATAACACTTCTTTACGCACTTTTCTAATGCGCACAACACCAAAACCAAGTGTCCTTGGCTCATCAGCATAAATGTATATTACATTTACACTTGGTACCAATCTGGCTCACCATCCTATATGTATAATTACAAAAGGGTTTTGGATCAGGGACACTACATTCGGTGAGGGTACCTTCAATAAATGTGGAGTCTCCTCAAAAGTAGGAGCACATTTAAAATATCTACGAGGCAATATAGGTTTCATCTACAAAATAACCCCAGGTATGAGCATCCTCCAATGATTTTCGAGAGGGAGTGGAAGGCCCTACTAGACGATGCAAAGGAAAAGATTCTTAGAAAAGAAGGAAAGACACCACCCGGCTCAAGAAGGTATCAGACACTACTAATAATGTAATTATGATTTTTTATCATCATTGTGACATTTAATTATGTATTTGAAACTTTTCAATATAGGCTCCCAAACACATCCAAAGCCACAAAGGCTAGAATATAAAAGCATGGGAAACACAGACTTGGCCCAGCTGGTTACTCAAAATTGGTCGTACGAATTGTAAGTATAAAAAAATCAATTGGATCCAAATAATATATTGTTAACAACTTTAATTTAGTTGTACATAAGAAGTGCAATTCATGTTCTTATGAAAAATAGCAGGGCATGGAGTTCAAATAAGCTCCAACATAGGAAGACCTCAATATTTCTTTCAGGGATGACTTTAAAGGCATGGTTGAACGCAGAAAAATATTTGGGGAAACACAACCTTCCAACACTCAAACTGACACCTGGGTTAATAAAATAAGAGACGATTATTTATATTTTATTACTTGTACAATATATTAATTATTTTTTTGGCCATAAAGTATTGTGTTTGTCTGTTTTAAGCAGAAAACCAACATAGAAACAAGTGTCCCCACTAGCGGAACACAATCTACTGATGGTGGAGTGCAACACAATGAAAGCAGTGTGCAATTTGGTACTGGAGGTACTGCATGTGCTATAAAAAATGTAGTATGGATTACACTTAAAATTATTTAATTATAAATAGTGTATTGATTATAACCTTTCTTGTTTCAACTCCAGAGCATGTAGAGGATGAGGCTAGACAAGAAGACGAACATATGGCCGCATCCCAAACTATTATGCTTGCCTCCGATACTCAAGCAGGTAAATATAACTCTAATGTGCTTTTTATTAATGAAGTACTTGTAATAATAATAACTTTGGAGATCAATTTAATGTTTGTTTCTTATTTCAGCTGATGATCCACACCCATCCTTCCAGTAGCCTTGACGTCATGAATACATGACCATGACGTCAATAAGGCATGCAGAAGCTAAAACAACTGAAGGGGAAGAAGAATGTGACGAAATCCTTTCTGTATTCATGTAAAAAAAAAAGAAACCGAAAAAGAATTGATTGTACTAGCTATATAATACAAAACATCATGTACCATATTCAAAAAACATATTTTTCATGATAAAAATTATTGAGATGGAGCATTTTGTGTGTATGATTAATGAATGAATGTTATATGTTAGTGAATCATTGTTATTTGTTTCTTTATGCACACATTTTAATGAATGACTACCATATGTTTCTTTATATTTCTTGTAGATAGATTGGGTACTGGAGAATTGAGAGTGATGTGAGGGAGCGGGGGAGGCACCATAAGAGCTTCCACCTTCACGTCGTTGGCCTTGTTCAGTAGAGAATAAATTAGGATTTGGATAACCTTGGAACAATCCTCCCTAAATCCAACAGAACAAAAACAAAGTCAATGTTGACTTCGTTGTTGCTTTGTCAAAACGAGGGAGGGTTGCTCCAATATTAGAGTGCTGCAATAAATTATTCTCGAAACCAAGAGGAGTTCATTCATGTATTTATGCACTCAAGACTTTTTAATTATTATTTAGTCATAAAAATGTTTGTTTATTTATTTTATTATTTTGTTGATTCTTTGTGTGATGGTTAAATATTTTCTAGAACATCTACTGGAGGAGATCTATTGGAGCAACATTAAACGAATATCATACAACCATCGAATATCTAAGTATTTGAGTTGTTATTCCATTCTAAATGAAATTTATTTGTATGATTCAGATGATGATTTATATTGTGATTATGGTTCTTGTCACTCACATGCATTGTTATGATGATTTCCTACCTCTTGGTCATATACATCTTGGTTAGGATTCCTTTATGAGATAGGTGCCTTCTGAGGTATTTTCAAAACTTGTAGTTATATTTTGTTCCTACCCATGGGACCAAGCCAAGCCTAACCTTCTTCCCATTACAAATTCACCATCCCAATAATTCTCCAATAAGTGGGGAGGCTAAAACCATGGCTTCCTAAAATATTTAACCATTAGTGCATTTTTTGGTAAAACTCCTTAACGAGGCTTGCATGGATAATGAACTTTTGTATTTCTCCTTCATCATTTGTTGTTAATACAAATCAATATTTATCAATCTCCAATGGCTCTTAGTTTCTAGTGCTTTCCAAAGAGGAAATGATTCTTATGTCCCCATTTTCTTATATACTTTGGCATAAATATTTTCTTCCAGGATCCTCATACCATTAATTTTACTTTCTAATTCCTTGGAGGAAACAAAAGCGAATAAATTCCATAGATATCCAGTCGAATAGGAAATCCTTGAGCATAGCCTTGAAAAAGATTAGTATACCACCTAAGGAGAGCCATCCTTACACCATAATATTTTCGACTTCATTTGTTGGACCTCTATGCCGATACACATTAGGTTTTAATTTGAACTTGATGCATTTCAACCTTGATTCCAACTTTTGAACCTAGAAGGGCATAATTTCTCTGATTGTTTGTTCATACCACGATGTTGCATTGTCGAAGAAGATTTTATTTTTTATTTTATTTTTTAGCATCATCCCAATGGAATCATAGAATAATTTTAGTGTTTGGCTTAAATATTTTTCATACCTAGTGGTGCTATCCCCCAACAGAATAATATCATCTATAAATTAACAAGCCAATGAGAGTTCTTGGGAAACATAGATATCTCTTAAGCCTCCATTTCTCTTTAGGTGAGATATATAATGTCTTAGAGACTTCTCTACCAACAATAATAAAACAGGGGAAATGGGTGTTGGCCCTTAACCAAGTTTGGAGAACCTTGGTCATGTTTGACCATTTTTTGGGACTTCGATAGGTTGGTCGAAGACGGAGCACACCCAGGTGAAGAAGAGATCGCAGGATCTTACTCCCTTTTACAAGATTTTTGGGGATTAGTTTTTATGTAACGGGTATGGGATGTCGACCCATCGTTTTACCCATGTTTAGGCCCTTTTTGTAATATATAAATAGATATCTAGACGATGTAAGAAGAACTAGACCTAGTAGTTGGATCTATGTGATCAAATTGGCTTAGTGCATGACTGGTTGGTTTAGTGCATACGGTGTGTTGAGAACTTGCAGAGCTAAGTGAAAGTGATTGTAAGAAGGCTTTGTGCTTGTAACTAGCTCGGGGAAGGAGGATCTGGCGAGGTGCGCGGAGATCTCCTGTCCTGTGCGGAGTGGGGTTGTGGCTCTGTGCATGTAAGGAGATTAGAAGAAGATAATAAAGAAGAAGAAGAGTTGGTGGATATAGCCCCACACTGGGGTGAACCACGTATATCCTGTGTTATGGTTGATTTGTGCAGTATAGTTGATATATTATTGATGTGATTTATGCTTAGTGTTGTAGTATTTAGGTTAAATGCATCTGATATAGTAGCTTAGTGCTTATGTCGTGAATGAATGTTAGATCTATTTTGATGCTATGTGTTGAATGGATAAATGTTATTAGATCTTGATGAATACTGCGATGTTCTATAATTAGGGTTTTGGCCTACGATGTGAATAAGGTTAAAAGCTAATGAATATTAATTGCTAAGTGTTCTGTTAAGTGTTTGTGATCACATATCTATGTCCCAGCTAGGTTGTAGACACCTGAGTCCTACAGCCACCCCTGTCTCTACCTCGGGTGAGACTTCATCTGCTTCACAGGTGTTTTCGAAAGGGTCAGTAGTTAGGGTTTTGTTGGTTTGTTGTGTTAACGTTGAAACCTGGGTCTGCCCCTGTGCCAACAAATGGTTCCATTTTCAGGACTGAAACTGTGATTGTTGGGAACTGAAGAAAAGAATAAATCTTTGTGCATAGATCCATTGTTGTGGTGCGCAGTACTCTACTTGACTTGCGAAGCTCTGTACTAAGAAGGGAATCAAATCTGAAGAAAGGACGTAAGATATTAAATCTTTGTGCTTTGATAAAGGTATGATAAGTGGAAATTTTTGTTTCGAAAGAACAAATCTAGGTATGCTTGATAGATTTTGTCCTAGCCTGAAAACTAGGGTACAACTAGAAGAAAAAATATCTGATAGAACTAATGAAATATATGTTATTCCTATGCACATAAATGAATTTTTGACTAACAAGTGGATACAGGACCCTAGAAAGAATTTTTTTCGGGTTTATCACTGTGATCTGAGTGTGTAGTACAGGAAAAATTGGGGATCATTTAAGAGAAAGAGAGGATTGACTCTTTGTTATAGTTGCAGAAGACTAGGACACCTTGTTAAGGAATGCCCTGGTAGAGGCCCTATTTGTCTTTGTTGTAAATCCGTGGGCCATGAAGTTTTGGATTGCCCTAGAATGATTGCTAAAGTTGAAAAGATGAATATAAGACAAGAAAACCATGTGGAATGTCAACAGACTAAGAACATGCTAGAACACCAAAAGAATCAAATACTATATTATTGCAAATGAAAGAAACATTAGATGATCACAAAGACATTAGTTTATCAAATATCTTAAAAGAGGAGGAGTGTATAGAAACAAGCATATGAGACTTCGACATAGACTATGTTCTGGATAAGGAAACACAAGTGAATATCATGACAAAAAGTACTTCAGAAATTTTGGGAAAACATGCTATGGTTCCTTCATTGGGAGGAATATGATTGTTTAAAGGAAAGATGATAACCATATGTTGAATACTTACTCATATACCTACGATTGCTTATGGAGCATCGACGGAAGAAGAATTTGAGGTCATTAAGTTTGTTGACAACAATGCCCCATTTGCTCTTTTGCTAGGAAAAAACTGGATTGAGAAAGACCAAATCCGAAGGAAAGAAGAAGGGGAAGCACTAGAAGAGAAAAAATAAGAATTAAGAGATTTCATGGCTAGGAGAATAGCACACTTACTAGAAGAACAAGAGGACCATTCGAAGCAACTGAGGACCAGAGACTTAGCTGTCAAAGTTGATAAAATGCAGGAAGGCTTGAAAAACCTGTCCATGCAGGAGAAACGAGCACCTACCCTTGAAATAATAAGAGAAGAGGTATTCCACTCAGAACCTTTGAAAGACCCTCAATAGTGCGAATTTACTATGCTAAGAGCAGATAAGAATAAAAATGGAAAGATGAATCCAGAGACACAAATCACAGGAAAGAAGGCTAGAAAGCTCAGTAAGAAGAAGGCAAAGCTAGAAAAATTGCAGGAGGTTCTAGATTGGACTTTGCAGAAGGAAGGATTGCAGAACTTGAACTTCGCCAGAATAGTAGAGCAACATAGACTAACACTTCGCCACGATGAAGCAATATGACCGTTGGAGGCATCCTGGCCATTAGAATGATGCTCGAGAACGGATAGAAAAGTAGTTATTGTCGGAAAGCTCGCCATTGGACCGTTGGGACCACGCCATAACGGATGGAATCGTATTTTTGATCCATTGGAGGAATCCGTTACAATGTTGTCTATTTATCCCGTCGAATGTTGCATCGAGAACACTTTTACAAATTGTGATTATCCGATTCCACAAAGAATTGATTATTATCGCACTGTGATTATTGAGACTTCGCCACCCGTTTAGATATCCTGAGTGTTTGTTTGCCTACCCAAAATATTTATTCACGACCGTGCATGTCGGGCAAACGAAGTGCAGTGGAAAATTCTGTGGAATAAATTATAATAGATCTAATGACGAAGAAGGTCATGTCCGTAGGAGCACAAGCCTCTTCGACAAGAGGATTGTAAGCCTCCCCATCAAATGCACATTGATCTAGGCCCTCTAAAACTACGACAGAGAAACGAAGCAAGCATCATGACGACTTGGAAAACGTGAAGCTCATCCCATCAATCCTGCCCGACTATATCCCACTTCTGGCTGGTGCAGTTAGTCGTGACAACATCCTGAGAGACTTCAACTATACACTGATCATTGCGTACCTCCTGAAGGGGATATGCACAGTTGGATCATAGTTGGGACAAATTATGTCAAGATCAGTGACCTCAACTTAGGAGATCGCAAGAATTACAGAATTCCCACCCCACACAAATAATTGACAAAGACAATGGGGAAGAAGCCAAATATAGTCCTCCAACCATGGACCATCGACATCGCGAGGTCAACTATCCTTAATGTGATGACGATACCACACTTCGGCAGACATCAGGAGGTTAACGCATGCGTTAAAATACTCCTATCATGCTACCATGGTGGTTACCTTTGGTTGGATTGGCGCATCACCATAGATACGATGCTGATCCATCAGATCACTAGATTGAGCATGCAAGGACCTGACCCTCGGGATTTTTACCCAGGGAAGGCTGCAGATCATGCCATGGCGCAACGCATAAAAGACATTTACGACGATGTAGAGAAGAGGAAGCAGGGATACAAGGCATCCTCCATCCAAAATGGCGCAGTGCACCTAGCTTTCCAGTTGATCGCTGGTAAGCTCATTAGGAAGAATAGACCAACACGAGTCATGGGGTTCGTCATCGACCTTGCATGAAAATGTGTCGAAGGGATGCAAATGAATTAGGTGAGCTACCTCGTCAACCAGTTGGAGAAAGATTTTCGCGAAGCACAGGACCAAGGCTACGAGTTTCATTTTAGATGGTTGTTGATTCTCATTGCCTTCATCACTTAGGAGATGCTGGAAGGAGAAACCTTCCCTGAAATCAATCCGTCTGAACCATTGGCCGTGAATTTCACTACGCTCTGGTATTCGAGCAACATGGAAAAACAATGGCAATCCAATGCGGTGTTCCACACCTATTATTTACAGCTGAAGAGGGCAATTGAATCCTTCCGTCGCATGACGCCAAACACACTGCATAGGTACTGACCACTTGCGAAGTTCCACACAAACAGGCATTTCATTTACATCACTTCGCATGGGGACAAACACAAGGAAGAAATCCAATCCTATTACAAACTCATGGAGGAGGACATAGAAGAAATAACCAAGGAATGGTCTACAGAGTTCCTTGTACCAGTCGACTAGGTAGAGCTCCCCGACCCCAAACTCATTAGAAGTCCTGTAGTCACTCGAGAAGAGTATGATGGACCTAGTAGCAGCAAAAGGAAGAAGAAGGAAGAAGTATAGGAAATGAACAATGCATCAAAGGAAACTACACCAGATTGACCAGGAGGAGGAGGAGATGATGAAGTAGACCATGAAGAGAATGAAGGGGAAGAAAATAAACAGGAACATGGTGAAGTGACACTGCCTAAATATCCCCTTACAGAGGTTGAGATATCAAAGAAACGAAAGGTTTCCTCGAAGAAACCTTCAGCGTAGAAGTTCAAAAGCCACTAAGCCACAATTACGGACTGTGCTCACGGTGGATGATATTGACCTTATCATCGCAGCTGTATCAGACACCTCGGAGGAAATTTTGCAGTGGAACGAAGCCAAACAGGGGACAATGTATGACATGATCAAAGCAGAGCTGAAAGGGGTACAACAAGCCCTCTACTCGAGCCGTGCAGTGTCTACAACGCCATCATCGTCATTAGAAGGTATAGAAGTAGGAGACGAGCCTGCCCAACTACATCGATTAGACGATGCGACAGAGGCTCACCTTCATCGTGTCCAAGAAGAAAAAGAGCAAGCCACATAAGTCGTGAAGCAAGAAAAGGTGGAATCCCTAGAGAAATAACGAATTACGCAACAAGAGAAAGATGATCTCCAAGCGAAGTTTGCAGAGGATAGCGTGCAGATCTAGAAGGAAAAAGAACAACTGCTCGTGGAATAGATGGGATTCAAGGAGGCAATCACCAGGGCACTTTGCTATGTGTCGGGCCTCGCATAGATAGAATAAGACACAGTGGAGATTCAAGTGGAGAAGCTTGTTGAAGCTATTCAACAACTTCAAGCAAGAGTGGAAGAACTGGAATTGCAAGCAATGCCAAACACTCTGTAGGAAGTGCGAGACCATAGAGAACAGATTTCCAGGAGCGTAGTAGAAAGAATCAATTCGTTGGCCTCATAATGTAAGATACTTAGCAACCGCAGTGTGCAGACCTATGAGAGCCTCGCAGAGGACCCATAAATAAGAGTATTAGAAGCACAGCTTCAAGAGGCAAAGAAACAAGCACCGACAGTGCAAGCGCAGCTAAAACTGCTTTCAGTAGTTGAGAAGATGAAAAGGTCACCGGAATAGGGCGCAGTTCAACAACATGTCCATGCCATCCAGAGTAAATTCATGGAAGTGAACCAGAGACTCCATTCGGTACAATATGAAGCCTGCACACTTTTTGAGGAGATAGAGGGGCAAGGAGCATAGCTAGAGAAAGTGGTCACCACAATAGAACAAATCTTGGAAGGACCAGCCACAAAGAAAGTCATCCAGGAGTTCATCGAGCAGGAGGCTTTGGCAAAGCAACAAGTTGAGGTAGCTCGAGCTAAGATCAAGAATTTCGAAGCAGAGTTGCCTAGACCAGAGTGACTCAGAACGAGTCACATGTGAGTGTTGGGGGCCTGTTGGCCCTTGACCAAGTTTGGAGAACCTTGGTCATGTTTGACCACTTTTGGGGGATTTGACAGGCTGGTCGAAGACGGAGCGCACCTAGGCGAAGCGAAGATCGTGGGATTTCACCCCCTTTTAAGATATTTTTGGGGATTAGGGTTTATGTAACGGGTATGGGATGTTGGCCCATGAGTTTATCCATGTTTAGTCCATTTTTTGTAATATATAAATAAATATCTAGGCGATGTAAGAAGAACTAGACCTAGTAGTTGGATCTATGTGATCAAATTGGCTTAGTGCATGATTGGTTGGGTTAGTGCATATTGTGTGTTGAGAACTTGCAGAGCTAAGTGCAAGTGATTGTAAGAAGGATTTGTACTTGTACCTAGCTCAGGGAAGGAGGATCTGGTGAGGTGCACACAGATCTCCTGTCTTGTGCAGAGTGGGGTTGTGTCTCTGTGCATGTAAGGAGATTGGAAGAAGATAATAAAGAAGAAGAGTTGGTGGATGTAGCCCCACACTGGGGTGAACCACGTATATCCTGTGTTATGGTTGCTTTTTGCAGTATAGCTGATATATTACTGATGTGATTTATGCTTAGTGTTGTAATATTCAGGTTAAATGCATCTGATATAGTATCTTAGTGCTTATGCTGTGAATTAATGTTAGATTTGTTTTGATGCTATGTGCTGAATGGATAAATGTGATTAGATCTTGATGAATATTGCGTTGTTATATAATTAGGGTTTTGACCTGCGATGTGAATAAGGTTAAAATATAATGAATATTAATTGCTAAGTGTTATGTTAAGTGTTTTTTATCACATATATGTGTCTTGGCTAAGTTCTAGACACTTGAGTCCTACAACCACTCCTGCCTCTACTTCGGGTAAGACTTCATTTGCTTCATAGGTGTTTATGAAAGGGTCGGTAGTTAGGGTTTTTTTGGTGCGATGTGTTAGCGTTAAACCCTGGGTCTGCCCCTGTGCCAACAAAGGGTTTCTCTTTCTTGATCCCTAGGGATGACTGAAATAAGGAATAGGACACATTTATCAAGAAAACAAAGGTGACATTCTAACCCTATAAAAAATTTCATACTTGTTTTCCTTTGTGAGGTTATGATATTGGAATTTTACTCGATTTTGTTCATAATTCACTTGCCTAGATTTTGGAAACCCTAGGTACTAATTATAGAAACATAACACAGTTGACAAGAAAGCAATGGCATGAAAGTTTTTAGTTTCTTGGAAATTCCTAGGTGGATGGTCCACAACATTTGATATGACCACCCTCAATCAAATATTATTGTGGGTTTTCCTTCCTTAGTGAGCGAATTGATTATAAAGTAGAATTTTCTTGAGAACTTAGTAGTGGTTTCTTTCGCTCATTAATTGCTTAAGGTTTTAAATGGTATAAAGAGCTCAATATTGATTCACCCCCCCTCTCAGTATTGGTGAATATTCCAACAATGAATGCACCTTTAGTTTTCTAATTTCACCCAAGATGATTTATTCACATTTGAAATATTTGGACTATTTGGCAGTCCTGTTCTACTTTGGCATTCACCAAATTTGAGCTATATTTGCTACAAATCTAGACAAAACTTTAGAGATTATTCATGGCACAATATGGTCCAGGTTCTTCTTGTACTTGTCTTGTATTTTACCTATCAACTTACAAATTCAATTGCTACTCAGAAAACTCTTGCAACACAGAAGGTAAATAGTAAATTTGTCATTTTCATGTTAAAAATCTTTTCTCCAATCTCTAGACCACTAGTTGTTCTAGAAAAAATAATGGAAAAGAGACCTAGGGGATGACTTAAAAAATGTAACCTTATACAACATTATACCCTGTATTCCTATCATCCTTTTGTATGATTTGAGTTTTAAAGTGACCAACCAAATTGTGAATACTCAAATTTTCATTGCTAACCTCCATATCCCTATAACTAAAATCATTGTTTTTTTATATATTAGAATTCAAGTTTTGTGAACTTTTTGCTCCAGGTATGTCTGAGATAGACTCTACATATTGCAAGAAAGACATATTTTGTAATCCTAGATTTAGCTATGAAAAATCCTGGAAAGTCGTTTAACTAGTAGGATCAGTGAGAAGGTTACTCCATTGAAACAATTATGCTTCTATCCTTCAGTTGGATTACTGAGAGGGGGGGGTGAATTAGTAATAGATCAATTTAATCCTTTTTAACCATAAAATGCAAGTGTTATATCAATGTAGCATTATCATCCAATAGTTGCAGAGTAAATAAACAATGAACAAATGAGCAATCATACACATACACAGTACACCAGTGCTTTTACGTGGAAACCAAAACTGAGAGAAAACGACAGAATGATTTTTCTTATATGTCTTTAAGAATTAGATTCATTGGAAGCACTAACTTCCTTTGTTTTCCAGCTGCAACTGGAAGGAGGCTCCAACCCCCTAGTTTCTCAGGCTACAACCTGAGGGAAACTCTAACTCCCCAATTCTTTGGCTACAACTAGAAGGAGGCTACAACCTCCAATGTTCTCTGGCTACAACTAAAAGGTGAAAACAACCACCTATCCTTGCCCCATCCAACCGCCCTGTCATATAAGTAGAATGATGAAACCAGTGTCACACTATCACTGTGATATATATTGTTGTAAACATGTACCAATCAACCTGCACCAAACAACATTTAACAACTTGTACCAATAACCTGTGCCAACATGTACCATACATCAACATGTACCTCAAGCTGTACCATAAACAAGTGCGTCAACCATGCAACAAACTTGCAAAAATAACCTGTCACAATAACCTATTCAAACAACCTATCACAACAACATGTCTCATCAATCTTATCAACCAAATCAGATCTACTCACCAAGATCAATTACCAAGACAACTCTCAACTATATGCACAATCTCAACAAGATATCAACAAGATGTGCATCAACCAATCATAACACAACAACTCATAATCATCACCAAGATCAATGTGTGCTTCTAATAATATACCAAGACAAGTATGCTACATCATCAATAAACCATGTGTCAACAATACTACTAACAAGTGACTCCAACCATGTGCCAAGTATGTACCAATCATGCATCAACTATGACTCATCAAGATGTACTAACATCATCAACTATACACCTCATGTATGTGCCAACGCATTAACTACTTGTCTCAACCATGTACCCAACATGTACCTCAACCCAAAATCCATCACCAATTTCATCATCCAAATCTGATTTGTAACTTTATAATAGACTCGGTGTATATGATCACATACCTACAAACCTTCCTGAACTTTAACGACAAGAGAGTAACATTTTCATCAAACTTTACTTTAGTATCACATGACTAATTTTGGATTAGTCAACAACCCTAACTTGAAATAATCATAACTATGTACCTATAATGAATAAAGATCTGAAAATAGTACACAATGTTCTTCAATGTCCTTTATGCAATTCCTCTAGGTTTCACTACTTGGAACCTCTCAGAAAAGGAGTTATAGCAAAAATGGCATACCTTGTTGAATTCTGGCTTATTCTAGAGAGCGAACTTGTAGAGCGTGCCCCACACATAATATTTGTTTTATGGATTTGAAAATGGTACAAAGAATACTACAGACTGTACTGTAACCAATACATCTGGTATTACTAATTTTGGATTTGTTATGAAGAAGTTATGACATTTTTACCCGAAACACTTGTTTTAGACTAGTTTCAGGACTAGCCACAAACCCTATTTTCCACGAAGTGTAAATCCAAAAATACAACAACCCACAAGATGAAATTTTTATCACAACTACTTGGATATGTTTTCTCAATAACCTCCATATTTCGTGATCTGAATCATTCTAGAAATTTTTTTATTGCGAAAATGGTGTGATGACCTGTAAATAACATACCTTAAAAAGCATCATCAAAAGAATTTATCTTCCCTTGAATTTCGGCCTTCTTTACTTCACCTTCCCTCTAAAATTCTCCTTAAATATCCTTTGGTTACCTCAGTCACTTATATATATTCAATATTCTCAAGTGTAATTAAAATGAGAGACCCTTGTCTCTTATTTATACTTTTATGTAGCTTCCTCAAGCGGTTACCTTCTAACCATCTTAAACCACTTTCCTTATTTTAGGGTCAACCCACTTCTAACCACTTGTCCACTTAGTAATTTCTCCATTAACTTTATTATTTAAATGATTTATTTTGTATCCACTTTGACTTATAGTACACTTATCACTTCACTTTATTATTTAAATAATTTCTTCTTTGCAACCACTTTGACTACTTTGACTTTTTGGGGCTTCTAGATGACTCATGAGGGTTCTCCAACTTCACATGGCCATAAATATCTAACCATGAGGAGTTATGTGACATTTTAGATACCACCAGAAATGGCATGACATGTACATCCATATAGAATAGTCTTATTTAAATAATTTCTTCTTTGCAACCACTTTGACTACTTTGGCCTTTTGGGGCTTCTAGATGACTCATGAGGGTTCTCCAACTTCACATGGCCATAACTCTCTAACTATGAGGACTTATGTGACGTTCCACATACCACTGGAAATGACATGACATGTACTATCCAAATAGAATAGTCTTACCTTCAAATATATTAAAACTCATACCATTATACATCAAACAAACTTGGGTCCATTACCCAAACCTTTGTGCTACCAGAATTCGCTATCGAACTTTCTTCAAGGGTTAACATCAATGAAAACCAACCCAAATAATCCAAACTTCCTACAAAAAAGGGATAATTAATCAATCTCACTAATTATTTCCTCCAACCAATTAAAAAAAAAACCTAAGCACCCCTTAGAATCTACTACTAAAAATTACCAATCCTTCTAGGACTTGGAGAGGTCATCAATGAGCTTATTCTCCTCCCCTGGTTTCTCTTGAATCAATATGATGTTTGTTTTATGAAGGTCAACTAGTCTACCTAGGGAATTTTTTTTTTTAATGAAGATACTATGTACAACCCAATGCCATTTAGAAGAAATCAATAATCTTCTATGTCAAATTTCTAAAGGTTTGAATAAAGTTAAAATTATTAATCTCTTCTTGATATAGCAATGGACAAAACATCCTTCTCACTTTTTCATTGTTTTTAAATTACTACGTGTGAATTTCAAAATTATATATCATAAATTGTTTTTAAATTACTTATGGAAATAAACCATTTAAGATCAAAACAAAAAAGAAAATCAAGAAAAATGGGATACAAGAGATATGGAGGGTTGTTACAAATTCTTTCCTATGGTAAGGTTGTTAATTATGGAATTAATGAGTATTCTACTTGAATAATTTCATATGTATGAGTCTCATGTTTCTGTATTTTTTGTTAGAGTGGGGATAATGGGGATAATTACATAGATGATTGTTGAAATATTTGTTTTAGGTACAATTTTGTGGTTGGATCTTAGCTGGATTTCCATTCTCATGATTTTTTTAAATACAAATATGGATTTTATTTTAGTCTTTAGATATTTTCATTAGTTGATTGCTTGCAAGTTTTGTATGGAGGCATTATAGAGAGGCTTGGGTCTAGGAGGATGACATCACATATGAGAGTTTTCATATAATAGTGAAATTTTATTTTGTAAGTTTGTTGATATTTGAAATTCTGATATAGAACCTGCTATCCCCATTTTGTGGATAACTAAGGAGATTATGTCTTGAGGCCCTCATGTTGAAGATATGGAGTTTCGAGAGACTACATAGCCAACAATACCCTTTTTCATAGTTGGAGACCCCTCTCACCACCACAGATGGTCATAGATTTCCATATGGCATCCACCACATCAGCTGGCTTCCGGAAGACAGTGGGCCTTGCTCCATGAGGTACAAGTCAGTATTATGGTGATCATCATTTCAATATTTAATCCAATTCAGTATGTTGTATCTTAGATTTCTCTAGATTTCCTCATATATACTTGGACATTATGCCTTTTTCCCTTATTCACCATGGTGGTTGACATTGTGCCCTAGTAAGTGGTCTTCCTTGGGGATGGGTTTGCTACTACGAAATCCCTTAAAAATCCATTGTATCGTTCCCGACCATACTTACCAGTTTCCATCATTGTTCCCCTCCATTTCCTTATCTCTTGGGATTTTAGGGTGTATTGACTCAATAAGGGGTTGTCCCTCATTTTATGGGAAGAAGGGGTTGAAGGCCTAGAGGGATTGATGTTGGGTAAAAGATAAAATCCTTGTATGAAACTTTCAGATGCTTCGCCCATGGATCACCCAAGAAAGCACTGAAACACTTATATTTGAGTAAAGGGGACCCACAATATAATAAAGAATGCTTAAAATGTTAGTTGAAGGATGGGAGGTCTCATCACGAGCCAACCTATCACATCTATGAATATCTAGTGGTATGACATTTCCATCATCTAGTCACCAAACTAGGGTAATGGCTCTCAATTGCATGGATGAGAGAAAGGGGGTCTCATCATGATCCAACCTTCTCATTTCCACTGGGTATTTGTCGGTGACATTGCCATTATCTGGTCACCACACCAGGTCAATGACCTTCAACCTCTCCTTAAACTTATGAAGAATAAAATAATGGCAAATAATTGGCTTGGAAAGAGTGCATTGCGGACGAAGGTACCACATACCCTCTACAAAGGCACCCATGAATGTGACACTACGACCCCTTTTATGTAATGATCCTTTTGCTCATTAAGTCTTGACCCCAACCACTTCACCCACTTTACATGGCTTAGAGAGGGATCTCTTGGAAACTCTCCTTGACCTAGGGAAAGATCTACCCAATAGGACACCTCGTCAACCCTCCCATATTCAATCTTGAGAAGTCACATAGTGTCTTTGAGAAATTAATTATTTGATATAGTGATATTTGATGCACATGATTAGGTGTCTCATTTATTGATTGGATTCACTTATCATGATGTCATTACTTGAGATCCTTGGAGGGCGTGCTCATTTGTCTTTGTAGGATCTAGTTGGTGGACATTTTTGGGAGAACAAGCCTAGATTGGGCTTCCATGGGGATAGAAGCCCACATGTCGGATGCCAAGGGTCCACATGTCGGATCACAGACATCCAATATTGAAGACCTATAAGATGATGTGGAAGACCTAGCTCAACCCTCACATGCCAAATGAGTTTTTCAGGAGGGGAAAAAAGTCTTCTTTTTTAGCTTGACGTTATACTTGGGGGCTAGGGTTTGGTGGTGGTGTTGCCACGCATTGACACATGGAAATTTTGAGGAGGATGAGGGCTTGGCCATGAGGAGATTGCATAGATTCTTGACATGTGGCCTTTGGAGGCCTACCATAGCTTCTCCAACACCAACGACTTGTCCCAAGTGGAAAAACATCCCCTAAAGGGGTGACGTTCATGTAAAATTAAGGTTTTATTTGTGAAAAAGTGAAACTTTAAATGATTTTTTTAATATTACTTTGTTAAAGGGGGAAAGATTAAGGTTTTTGACCACTAGTCTTGTGGTTTACCCCTTAATATATAGACAAGTCATCTTAGTGACATTTTGTATAAAGAAGAGATCATAAGATCTCATTTGGGTATAAATCTCCCTCTTGTGAGAATACTTGATCTAAAATTTTCACTACACTTGGCATATTTGTCTCTTGTGCACTTGTTTATGGATATATTTTGTGAATGGTTGATGGAGGAGTGAAGCGCTAGCCTTGGTTGAATGGTTTCTAGCTTTTATGGTGGATTGTCTTAGCATCTTTCTTGATTTTGGTATGGTGTTCTACTCTTATGATATCATTTTTTCAAGTCAAGGATTGTTGTGCTAGAATCTAAGTGGTAAGCAAGAGCATTTACACCGCCACTCTAGTCTCGATCATTTATTGCTTGAAGTTCATTGATGTTGCAAGGGTTTGTTTAAGTAAGAGGATTTACACCCCTCATTCTCAAACCCTAACTAGAGATACTTGCCTTGGGAAGTAAGATAATTTACACCCGAAAGGAAGTATCATCTCTAGTTCATTTACTTGACTTCATTAACCCAATTTTTAAGGCACTAGTCATTTATTTTTTGCATTGGAGATATAAAATCATTGCCCTGGAAAATGTGAAATTTCGTCTTTTTAAAGATCTCTTGCTTGAAGTTGGTTTGCCACATTGAGAGGAATATTTCTCTACTAGGGCGTCCCCTCTCTCCCACTACATAAATTGTTGTTATAAACTTTAACCTACAGTCATTAGGGTTGCATAAACCTAGCTACTAACTCTCTCTTAACTCCTAACTAACCCTAGATTAGCTCTTAAACTTTGCTCACTAACTCTACTAACTAGGGCGCACCTTTTGGGATAATTGTTGGCATATTTTGATGGTGTAATTTGCTGATAAAAGTGAATGAAAGCTACAACCATAAGGCTGCAATTTTTTGCAGAAAATACTTGTTTACGACAGTCATCTTCTCTTGCATCTTAAGTGCTATTTTTTTGCTCATATTTATTGCTAGTCTTAATACTAATTTTCTTAACTAGTTTAGACCTTTATATGCTAATTTAGATGCTTTATTTGCTGATATAAAATGTCATTTACTGCTGCAAATTAGGGACAACAATCTTAACTTGCTAATCCATACTAACATATATCATTGCAAGTTGGATTTTCTTATGTCTCGAGAATGTACAATCGTCCAGAGAAGTACTACATCTTTGGGGGTAATACTTGTTGGGTTTACAAGGCATATTTTTCCACTTCTCACTCCACTTAGACTTGACTTCTAGGGGTTCCACTTCCATATCCATTCATCTACATCTATTTCCCCCTAGGGTCACCAGGATCGCCTCCCTAGAGTGACCTAGTCACCCTTGAAGTGCAAGACCTATATCGAGGTGACATTGGGTGTAGGATTCCCAATTTGTAGCACTTGATTTTGTATTTGGGTTAGGATTTTCCCAACCTACAACTTGTGCTATAACATAACCTATAATTGTTTTTTTGTTTCTAGTCTATACAAATTCATAAAAATCCTCAACATTGGAAACCTTGAGTTTTCTCAAGCACAAAGAGGAGAAATATCACTTTTTGATACACGTCAAATAGTGCTAAGGGTGGTGGGAAATTGTAACACCCCAGGTTTTGAGCCCCGTATTAAATAATGTATTTTGTTAATCCATGAAAGGCCAGAGTACCCAAACAATTGAAAGAGGCCAGTGTGCCTAGGAAATGTAATGTTTGATCATTATTAATAATAAATATATCATTGACTACTAGATGGACAAGGACAAGATTTATAGGGGGATATGATTCCATAAGAGAGGGCGCTTGAGGGGCTAAGTATTTATTTTATATTTTATTTACCCATTTTGTTTTAATGGAGAATAACAATTACATGAGCTTCTTGGGGGGAAGGCCAAGTGGTTCCTTAATGACAAGAATTACATAAACCCATCATTGGTCTATTGTGGGGTTGATTCTTCTTCACTTATTCATTGTTCACTTTTCATTGTTCGTTGTTCACACCTTTCATTATGTTCTCTCTCCATTCACTCTTTCACCCACTCGCCTTTCCTCATTCACATTTTGGCTTGGGAAGGGAAAACGAATTGTTGAAGAGGAGCCATGTTTTTGTTGGTTGTAGAGACTACTCGTGTATTCCAACCATGAATTAAGGCTTTCTTGTATGAGATGCTTTGGCATGTGTTTAGTTTTTCTCACAGCTGCGAATCTTGAGAGTCCCAACATGGAGATTCTAGACCAGCTGCATTGGAGCCCTGGAAGGAGATGGACAACTAGAGGGACTGTATGGTAGATAAGGGGGTCCATTCTCTTGGGTTGTGCAGGCTGTGTAGAAGAGAGCTGGTGTACTTTGGATTGTTGCGGGTGCTAAGAATCCCGTGAGATCTTGAGTGCTGACTAGTTTGGGAAGCCGAGTGACACTTTGGAACTGTCCTTGTGGATTCATAGCCCTAGCTCGGGGGTGACATTGCTGTTGAGACTTGTAACAAGAGTTTATATAGTTGGGTGGAACGTCCTTGGTCTACAACCAGTTGATGATTCATTTCATTAAAGATACATTCTCTCTGCTATGGTTTTATTTAATTGTATACTTATTCCGAAGTGTATTTATTTATCTATGAATTTCGTATCCATAGTATGCATGCTTGATGGTTATTGTTGTGTACAACATATGGTTCATTTCATTTATGTTGTAGCATGAATATTGATCTATGCATGTGAATACTTCATGCATATTTATTAATTAAAAGTTAGATAAGAAGTTGAAAGAAGTCAAGAAGTGGGCTTGAAGTGGCATAGCTCGGCCTGGGGGTGGCTGGGTACATTGCATATTGGTATTAGAGCTTCACGTTGAAACACCAGACTAGTATGGGCCGAAACTACTAGATAGGGTATTATGGATAAGAAGAATATGTCTTCGAGATCTTAAAGTTGAGGAGAGATAGCATTACAAAGAACACGCAAAATCCAGAGCGTCGTAAAGACATAGATCACTTGTAAAGGATTGTAGAATTGTGACCATTCCCTTTTGAGTTCGGGAGTGATCACCACCATAGAATCAAGGATTTCTGGATCGTTAGATCGGAAGACAGGTGAATGAGGATCGTCAAATAAAGGTGGAACCAAATCCTAGGATAGATTAAGTCACAACTGTCAGATCGAACATGTTGATCGTCAACCATTGATCGAATCCGAGCAGGAGATGGAAAACTCTAGAACTTTGTCGCTTCCACGATTTTTGGGAGATAGGGAAGAAGCATGAAAAAGGACAAAATCACGAAGTCCCACCGGCTGTCCAATTTGATAGGATGCTCGACTGAAATCTCAGTCGTTAGTGAGGGTCCTCCGTTATTGACCACTTTGGGAAGTTTAAGTCTGGGAGAATTAAACCCTTTAGAACTGTTATAACCCAGAGTCTCAGAGTGCTGAAGTCCCAAAGTCCCATCGATCCTTAGATCAAGGGAAGGACTTCAAAATTAATGATGATCATTGGATCTAGAAAGGGTGGAAGGATAACAAAGTTTCGGAGCTTAGGAACTTCGCCACTCTGGCGATTACTGGAAAATGGGCAAATCCCTGAAGTGTCGAAACCATGAAATGTAAAGCTGTCGTCGTGAAATCACGCAGGATGTCATATCTGGGGTAGAGAATGTGGATCATCCATTTGATGGATGATGCGTCATAGGCCACATGGAAGTGGTGCCATGTGGGGACACATGTCACCCATATTTAGTACCTTTTGGACCCTAACCTTCTCATTTTTTAGTGACACATGGCATGCATGCCATGGGTCCATGTCACCATGGGTGACATCATCATGCCATGTCATCTCTAGAAGTATGGCCTCCAAGGGTGTTCAACGTCTCTACCAACAAAAGTGTCAAAGACCGAAGACATGAACTCACTCAGAACATCTATCTAAGGTCCCTTCTGGACTTTTCTCAACTGTTAGATTGAGCAGTGGAAGTATGATGTAAAGCACTTTGGTGGGTATCACTCCGGGGGAGTGAACGAGTCGGGAGTTGAAATGTTCCAAAGTCCCATGACGTTGAAGTCCTGAAATGAATAAGTATCATCCATCCTGATGCTTGATTAAGTCATGGTCGTTGGATCAATAGTTGAAGGATAGGGTAAGATCTTCTGCGAGTATCCCTCTCGGGGAGTTGAGAGACTTAGGAGTTGTAATGTTCCGGAGTCCCAGAGCGTCGAAGTCCTGAATTGATAAAGGTTGTCCATCTCAACATCCAAGTAAGACACGACCGTTGAAACCTTCAGATGAATCAGGATCGTCCAATCAACCGGAGATTAAATATTCATCGTCTGCTCTACTAAGTAGAGTTATTGGAAGGACTTCAATGAAGTTTAACTCCGGGAGGAATCGAAATATTGAAAGGGAGAATAGTTGAAGGCCGGAGTTCGAAGGACTTGGTCCCAATGTCGGTCTCATGAAAAGGTAACAGGTGTCAATTCGAGGTGGAAAAGGATCCGGAAGTGACTAAGCCCTAAGACATTGTGTACAAATAAGATTATGTGTAGAATAATACAAAGGAAGGTGATAAAAAACAAATAAGCCTGTGGTTTCGAGCCATGGTCACATGAAAAGTGGTTTAAAGGAAGTGCCTGTGCATAATTGAATTCTGTATCAATTAAATGATAACATGGAATTGTTATAATGTGGATAATGATAATATATTCTTCATGAATTGAGAAGAAAAATTACCTGTAGCATTATTTGGTAATTTTTTTTAATATGCATAATTCTAACAAAATGGTCGCTTGCACATTTTGCAGAATTAGGGGGTGTAAATATACAAGTTCAGTAAAAGAATGCATATTCAAGAAATGGAAGAAGGAGAGGGAGATTCCAACCATGATAAGAGGCCAAAGGTCATGATATCAGTGTTGGTAATGGAGAGATAGAATACAACGAACATCGGGCCAAAGGGGAACAAGAAACATTGATAGAGACTATGAGAAGTATGAAAATAGAAGTGCAAAGTTACAAACCAAACAATGAGAGAATGATAAGAGAACAAAAATAGATAAGTGCTCAAGTGATGCAAAGCTTAAATCAGTTGCAGAGGCAAACAAATAATGGATCAAACTCAAAACAAGAGGAAGAGGGAAGATGTCATGAAAGAAGAGATGACCGCAGAAGAACTGGTTATTCAAGAAGTGCTAGCCGAACTCATAGGAATCACTCACCTCCCTATTCAGCAAGGACATTTTATGCATGTGAAGATTCCATAAGTAGCCCAGAGGTGTCTCCTGTTAGGAACCAAAGAAGAAGAAATGAATTGGATAGTTTGTAAGGAGAGTTGAGGAAGCTTAAACCACCATCCTTTGATGATGAAAGAGAAAGGAAAGATGATGTTGAGGCATGGTTTCTTGGACTCAGGAGGTATTTTCAATTGCATAACTACTCATCAAACCTAGAAGATAGATTTTTCACATACCATTTACATGATAAATTTGTTATGTCGTGGGATCAACTAAAGCAACTTGAGCACATTAATGAGAATAGGATCACTTGGAAGCAGTTCAAGAAATATTTTTAGAAGGAGTACCTTTCAAAACACTTCTATGACAAGAAAATGCAGGAGTTCTTTGAACTTAGGCTAGGAAGCATGACCATGGCAGAGTATGAAAATAGGTTCATGGGGTTGCTAAAGTATGTGGGGTTTATAAAATATGAGAAGGTGAAAGTACACAAGTTTTTAAGTGGATTTTCCTCCTTTAATAAAGCGAATATCCAATATGATGTACCGAGGACTTTGACTGAGACCATCACGAAGGATAAGTACTTGTATGAGCAAGGAAAGGGTAGAGAATCCATGCAGAAATATTGGAAGGATAAGAAGAAGGAGAAATCTAATCAAAGGAGGAAGGTATTTAAAGGAAGGATAGGATGAATCCAAGAGAGAAGACTCCTTGGGAAAAAGGGGAATACCACCAATACAGTGTTGGGGATGCAAAGAAGATCACTTGTATAAGGATTTCCCTCATATAAAGGACAAAGTAAGACCATACACAAAATCTAAGAGGCTACAATAGTAGAAGACATGGGAAGAATTTATGTAGCGTTAGATGATCGATAAGCAGAGTACCAATCCAATATGATCGAGGTGGAAGGTAAGATCATTAATCAGCCTATTGCTATTTTAATTGATTCAGGAGTAAGTCATTGTTACATCGATCCTAAAATAGTGGATAATTTACATTTAGATAAAAGTAATCTTGAAAAATCATGTTTGGTTCAGCTAGCCACTTGAACCAAAAGGAGAATCCATGATATGGTAAGAGGTTGTTCCATAAGTATTAATGGTGTGAATATTAATGTTAATCTAAATATTATACCATTGGGATCTTATGATATTGTAATTGGAATGGATTGGTTAGACAAGCATCATGTTTTCCTATATTGTCATAACAAGAAATTTACATATCTTTATGAAGAAGGAAAACAGATCACTGTGAAAGGAGTTCCAAGACCCATCTCTATAAGGGAGATTTCAACCTTACAACTGAAGAAATATTTAAGAAAATGATGCCAATTGTATGCAACCCATGTGGAGGAGCTAGAAAAGACAAAGGGGCCAAGCCTTGAAGAATTTTCAGTACTACAAGAATTTGAATATGTATTCCAAGAAATACCAAGGTTGCCACGAAAGAGGGAGATATATTCCTCTATTTATTTAGTGCTAGAAGCTTCCCCGATATCAAAAAAACCTTACAGAATAAGTGCACCCGAATTAAAAGAATTACAAATGCAGTTGGAAGAATTGTTGAAGAAAGGGTACATACGTCCAAGTGTTTCACCTTGGGGAGCACCAGTACTCTTTGTCACAAAGAAGGATGAAACTTTGAGGTTGTGTATTGACTTTCGATAGTTGAATAAATCCATTGTAAAGAACAAGTATCCTCTACCCAAAATTGATGACCTCTTTGATCAGCTAAGAGGGGCAAAGATATTTTCAAATATAAACTTGAGATCAGGGTACCATCAGGTAAGAATCAAGGAAGAAGACATCCATTAAAAATCCTTTAGAACCATGTATGGGCATTATGAATTTGTAGTGGTGCCATTTGGATTGTCCAATGCACCAGTTGTCTCTATATGATTAATGAATGGCATATTAAAAAATTATTTGGATAATTTTTTCATAGTATTCCTGGAAGACATACTTGTCTATTATAAGTTAGAAGAAGAGCATGAACATCATCTAAGATTGGTATTTCAAGTACTGAGGGAACATCAGTTGTATGCCAATATTAGTAAGTGTTATTTTTATCAAGAACAAATCCATTACTTGGGGCACATTATTTCATAACAAGGTATAGCAGTGGATCCAGAGAATATTGGAGACATTAGAGGATGGCCAACACCCAGGAATGTTTCAGAAGTCAAATCTTTTATGGGGTTAGCTGGTTACTACAGAAGATATCTCATCCCATCACCTCTTTACAAAATAAGGGAATTAAATCTGAATGAACATCTCAGTGTGAAGAGAACTTTAATCTAATGAAATAATTACTTACTAATGCTCCTATTTTAAGGATTTTTGACCTAAATAAAATTTTTGTGGTATGTACGGATGCATGCAAGGAAGGAATTGGTGGAGTCCTCACTCAAAATGGAAATTTCATTGGTTATGAGTCCAAAAATCTTAAAGAACATGAGAGGAACTATGTCACACATGACTTGGAATTTGCGGCCATTGTTCACACATTGAAAATGTGGAGGCATTATCTCACGGGGAAGAGATTTGAATTAAGAATAGACCACAATGGTCTGAAATATCTTTTTGAACAATCAACTTTGAATGTCAGGCAGATGATATGGCTGGAATTTTTAAGTGAATACGATTTCAACATCAAGCATATCAAAGGAAAATAAAATACAGTTGTTGATGCACTTAGTATAAAAGTACATCTCATGGATGCTACATTTGTTAGTATGCATCAGTTAGATTTAAAGAGCAGAATTTTAGATGTTGTTGTCACAAATCAACATTACCTACAGGTAAAATAAATCTTACAGCAATGAAATGTACACTACAAAATTAATGAATATGAGATGAAGGAATATGGATTACTTATGCACAAAAATATAATTTATGTTCCTAGTTTCGGAGAACTTAGGAATTCAGTATTAAAAAAAATACATAATGTTCCATATGTTGGACATCCTGATTACCAGAAAACAATTGTAGCAGTAAGAAGCCAATTCTTTTGTCCAGGAATGAAAAGAGATGTTGTTGATTACATTGCAAGATGTATGGAATTACGGAGAGTGAAGGTTGACAATAGGGACCCAGCGGGTTTGCTACAACCATTATGAATTCCAGAGAAGAAATGGGAAGCGGTAATCAATGATTTTATAACAAAATTGCCTAGGACAACAAGACAACATGATTCAATCATGGTCATGGTTGATAAATTGACAAAGGTTTCTCATTTTGTTCTTGCAAAAATGACTCATACAACAACTAATATTGCAGAAATTTACATGAGGGAGATTTCTAGGTTGCATGGGATACCTAAGACAATTGTCTTAGGATGAGATAAAAGTTTACTTCAAATTTTTGGAGGGGATTGTTTAAAGGATTTGGTACAAATATGAACTTTAGCACAACATACCATCCACAATCACATGGGAAGACAAAGAGAGTCAACCGAGTAATTGAATACATGTTGAGAATGTATGTGATGGATAAGCCATCTAAGTGGGAATATTACTTGCATTTGGTTGAGTTTGCCTATAATAATGGGTATCAAGCTTCATTGAAAATGAGCCCATTTGAAGCATTGTATGGTAGGAAATGCAATAATCCAGTGAGTTGGGACAACCCAACAAACATAGTAGTACTTGGGCCAGAATTGCTCAAGGATATCGAAGACTAGATGGTTAGAATTAAGCAGAATTTATAGGTAGCTCAAGATAGATATAAAATTTATGCAGATAAGAACATGACAGCTAGAGAATTTAAAGTGGGGGATCATGTTCTTTTAAAATTGAATCCCAGTAAGAGTTCTATGAAGTTGGGTAGTTGTACAAAGCTAACAACTAGATTATGTGGTCCATTTGAGATATTGGACATAATAGGCCCAGTTGCATACATGCTTGCATTGTCTGCTTCCATGAATGTGCATAATGTATTTCATGTTTCTTTTCTAAAAAAATATGTACATGATCCTAACCATGTTATTGATTGGCATATGATTCAGGACGAGACAGAGGAGACTTTTAGGTCCAGCCAATGCCAATATTTGACATAAAATTCTAAATGCTCTGGAATCAAGTTATAGAGCTGGTAAAATTCTAGTGGACCTTCTATGGTCATGAAGATGCCATGCAGGCAGAGTACCCATAACTTTTAAAATAAATTTTGATTTTTTTTTTATGTTTTGTATATACACTAAGGACAGTGCCAAAATAAAGGGGAGGGGATGTAACACCCTAGGTTTTGAGCTCTGTATTAATTAATTTATTTTTTTAATCCATGAAAGGCCAGAGTTCCCAAACAATTGAAATACGTCAGTGTGCCTAGGAAATGTAATGATTGATCATTATTAATAATAAATACATCACTGGCCACTAGATGGTCAAGGACAAGAGTTATAGGGGGTTGTGATTCCATAGAAGAGGGGGCTTGAGCTGCTAAGTATTTAATTTATATTTTATTTACCCACTTTGTTTTAATGGAGAATAACAGTTACATGATCTTCTTGGGGGGAAGGCCAAGTGGTTCCTTAATTCCAAGAATTACATAAACCCATCTTTGGTCTGTTGTGGGGGTTGCTTCTTCTTCACTCATTCACTCATTCATTGTTCATTGTTCACACATTTATTTATGTTCTCTCGCCATTCACTCTTTCACCCACTCATCTTTCCTCATTCATGTTTTGTCTTGGGAAAGGAAAACAAATTGTTGAAGAGCAGCCATGGTTTTGTTGGTCGTAGAGACTACTGGTGTATTCCAACCAAGAATTAAGGCCTGCATGTCTAAGATGATTTGGCCTGAAATTATTCTATCTCTGAACTATTTCATATATCTATTTAATCTAACTTTGAATAAGTAAATGACAAGTAATCTATCTCTAAACTATTTAATCTATCCATTTAATCTACCTCTAAATAAGCAAATGACAAGTAAGCAAATAAGCAAATGATCTGTCAAAATTATCTTTACAAGTGAACTCTATTCTTAAAGAAAAAACTCACTATTATTTCTATCTTGCAAATAATAAACACTAATCTATCTAACTGAAAGCAAGAAAAGCAAAAACTCACAATTATTTCTGTCTTGCAGAGAATAAACACTAATCTACCAAACTAAAAGCAAAGTGTTGTGACGATATTCAAATGTGATGATTGTTTCTATGGTGGTGAATGAAATTTTGATGGCATCTAAACACTAATGAAAATTCAAGGTGAATTAACTCAATGCTAAATTCTACAGAGAAATGCAGAGTATGGATAAGGTAGTCTATAGAAAGTTTTGCCATCATAAAAACAACATTAGATGTTCTTGGAATCCATATGATCTTTAGTGTAGAAGAGATTCAACATCAATCATTTTCTCTATCACACTATCACTGGAAAATACTATGTTCAGAATCAATAAGTCATGCAAACCTACAAACTCATAACTAATACTAATTAGAAACCATAATTCAAATTCATAACTAGGATCTCATTAAAAATCATAACTTAAAATTAACTAAGCTACCATGGAAGATCATAACCCAAAATCAACTTTTATCTTAACATGCTTATGCTAGAGACAATATTAACAAGTTAAGAAAATCTACAAGGAGTATTTGAAAACCACAACTTGATAAATGAACACTATCTAAATAGCTACTCTACAAAGTGATTTACATCTTTACGAAACAGAGAGAAAAAGAGATGACAACATAATTAAACAGCTCCTAAACAAGTAAAGTATAGCTTGTAAGAAAAATGTTAAAAATCTAAATAACACAAGTAATCATGGACTCTGTCTAAATTGCTATTCTGCAGAGTAATTTACAACTTATGAAAAAGAGACATGATGTCATAATTAAACAATTGATAAGCAAATAAATTACAGCCTATAATTGAAATATTAGAAATCAAAATATAAATGAATAAACATGGACGTTCATGCATGCTCTGTGATACACACACAATTCAGGAAATGAGCTGTAAGTTAGAGAAGATATACAAAATTAAACAAGCAATCTGAAATTAGAGAGATATACACAGTGAATGGAATTAAACAAACAACTTCGAAATTGAAGATATATGAAAAGAAAATATATAGATGCAAGTATATACTAATATAAACAACTACCCATACCACTGGTGGGCCCCCCAGAAGGTCGTGGAAATGATTCAACAAGAAAACGCAGTCAGTGAGTTAATGCAACATTGGTATTGATCATCAAAAATAGAGTATACATCAAAATGAAGATAATGTCTATGTATAAAATAATATTTGTTGTCTTATTCATGGCATAGGAAACAATATTTATAGATTTATATAGAGGTTGAGAGGTCGACCAATAGAAGGGTTGACACTCTCTAAAAACATAAAATACATTAAATTCGTTTAACAGAAAGCATCTTTGTTTAACAACCTCGTGTGCTCCACTTAGTGGCTACTGCAACCACCCAAGTCTAGATGCATCGAGCTCCATAGATGGAGGGCATGAGTGAGCACAAAACCCATGTTACGGATTCATCCATCGAAGCCCGCCGATATGCTAACCACCAACTCCTCTGCGCTTTGAGTGCTAGATTGAGTGTTGAATGGAGTGTTGGATCGAGTGCTAGATGGATGTCTAGACGAAGGACTGGATGGAAGGCTGGATCACAATTTAGACATGTTGCAAGAAAACAAGAAACGGTAGATCATTGTAATCATTTAATTGAAGATGAATTAACATAAAACCATTGCAAAGTGATGATTATACATACCTCGTGCTATTCCATGCCGAATTGATGCATAAATCTTGATAATACCTTTAAAAATGGCTAAATAAGAGCATAGAATGTATAATTATCGTACGCAAAAAGGATTTGGCCATTGGAAAAATAGTCAAAACACCAAACCAACATTTCTCCCACACCTAAGGATTTGCAAGTCCCTCTGCAAAAGAAAATGGAGCACCTGACATAGCTATGCTCGTGAAGGAGGGGGTGGATTAGCTTTAGAAGCTTCTCTCGCATGCTTTGGGGACTTTGGCTTAGGCTTGTTTCAATTGCATCCTGAGACTATGATTAGTGGTGGTCATCTGATCGACCAATCACTGAAGAGAGTTTATTTTTTCTTACAGGACAACATTGTCTTGATGCAAATGTTGATCCATAGTTTCTCGTTCTGCCAATTGTTGAAGCAGCTGAGCATTTTCTTGTTGCAATTTCTCAACAGTTGGGGTTTGATCAGATGGCTCAAGAGAGGAAGGCTTGGGCTCCTTGATAGATGTACAAGGTATATCAACTTTAGAATATGGTGTAGGCATTTGGAAGGAAGAAGTAACAATTTTTTTGTGAGGAAGAGTTGGTGAAATAGGTTCATATTTGACCTATTTATCAGGCTTAGACTCCTCTGAAAAAAATTATTTGAGTCTTTTATGGGGGCTCTCATGGTCGGAAGACAATTGAATAGGGTCTGAAGTAATTGGAGGTTTTATATTGGGCTTGCCACTCATACTTCGGGTGCTTCTTCAAAAGGACTTCCCTTTGAATCGATTAGATCATCTCCTCTTTGTAGGGACCGAAGGAAAATCTTGATGAAATTAATCTCATAACTTCTTAGGTTTAAAATCGAGAGGTGTTGAAGGCAATGGGGAATTATCAGCATGCTTTTTAATTTTCTTACCAGAGGAGGCTACAGGGGAATCAATAATTTTCTTGGCCTTCTTATCAGACAGGGATATAGTTTGAATTGGAGGGTTTGGAGTTTTTGGAGAGTGAGGCTTAGGTGGGGTGAAAACCCCTTAATCGACCGATCTCTTGCTTGTATTAACTGTGATATGGGGATTCGAGAATTGGTAGAGGAAATCATTCCATGTCTTACTCTGTTTTGTCAATTCTGATATAACAAGCAATTTAATGAGGCCATGGTGAAATAAACTATTGTGAGGGTTGGCCAAATTTTTATGGACCTAGGAAGACATTTTCTCAAGGATTTTCATGAAATAGAAGGGAAAATTCAGGGGTTTGTTTAATTGAAAATGGGCTAACAGACAGAAATGACAGGCTTTAAAAACAGAGTACCTACCTTCACAAGTGATGAGCCTGGTAATTATGATTAGAGTGTTGATCAATTCATCTTTGATCCATTCTTTCGAATACCCTTTGATATCAAAGACATTTTGGAATTCGGGCTTGAACACTCTGTTATAACTTGGACGTGGAAATTGATGGTGTTTGAACCACCAATCCCCAACCCTTGGAAATTTCATGGCCGAGGCAATGGATTCCTCTGAGACCAAGATGACCAGAGACCCTATGCGAGCTAGTCTCCCATCGAACCCAAGAGCGAATTGGAGAGTGATGCCATCATTGTTCCACTGCATACTAGCCAAGAACAATCCCCAACCCTCGCGGAGGAATATTTCTATACACGCTGTGAATTATGGAATGGACGGTAGCTCAGTGTAGGAAAATGATTCATAACGGTTGGGCATGGTTACAGAGCAAGGGATGAGCAGGAAGCTGAAATTGGGTAGAGGTCGAGCAAGACACAACAAACAGAGGATGAGAGAAATGAGAAATCGTGGCAGAGTATCCGTTTCTTAATGAAACTGTGATGGAAACGGTTGAATCGTGGGAAAATTCTTCATACACAAACGCCGTGTGTGATTATAATTACGCTGAGTTTGAATTTGAATCGTGTGTACTTTGGAGGTAAACAAAATCGTGTAATAATTAGATCAATGTCCAAATCTTTGACTTGGAATTTTGATCATAAAATGCATTTATAAGTTAAATTTGATCACCAAAATGGAATTTGAAAAATACACCAACCAATTCATCTAATTTATCATTTCAACGGGTGTAATTAATTCGAGTGATAATACCTACATGTGATCATGGTAATTTATAGTGTATAAATACCTCACCCAATAATCCATATGGAACTTCATCCGGTCCTCCAGATGGCACTCCATCCGATCCTCCTGTGTAAGTGGAAATTATCTCATAGTAAATGAACATTCACCCATATCACTTAGCTTGGACAATTTCTGGCAGGCATGGTGAACAAGAGCATGGATAGGATGAGTATGAGTAGGATTATCCATTTTTGATTTCCTTGTCATCGATATGTAACAATATTAAACAACTTATTCCTCTTTTCATAGGCTTGTAATACAAATGGCAGTGAGCATTTAGCAGTTGTTATTGATATGTAATTGTCACAAGGAACAATTAAGTATAAGCGATCTTCCATTGTATAAACATAAATAAAAATGCACATGAGGTTTATAACACACAAAGTGATTTCAACAGTATAGAATTTATCATACTAATACAAACAACTGCTAATATAATAACCCACAATATTGTAAAGACAATATGACAGATTTTTGACAGAGATTCTAGTTCCTCTTCTCATGGATTGTAATATAGATGGTAGTGTTTATCATTTGTCAGCTCAGGAAACCCCTCCCCCACTCCTAAGTATTGTGATACCTCACAATCAAAGATATAGGGAACCAGTCAATTCTCCCAATAGCCTAATATTTACAGTTTTGCAAGTGTAGAGATAAATTTCACACATTAGTCTGACAAGACAGTTAAAATATGGCCCCACCTGTAGGACAAAACATCCTACATATAGTTAAGAATAGGTAGGTGAGAGAGTCTTAGGATTGTTTTAAAGTTAGTTCCCAATGGCGAATTGATGGTGTTCATTTACCTTTTCTTAACCACACATACTTCTTTTCAGCTTTGCCTACAAGTAGTGTCGTACATTAGGACAAGTTTTAAGATTTATGAATTTTATTTATTGTTTTTCAGATCATCACCCTTGTTAGGTAGAAGGCCCCACTTCCAACAATCTTGTTCAGTACTCTGACGGGTTTACCTAGTCATACCATAGGCCGATACCTGCTGCCAGTAGATCTGTTCAGTATCTCGACAGGTTAGCCTCTTACACCCTTATATAACAGAGACTAGTCCACCATCTTTTAAGATTTGTGTATAAATATTGTTTTTTGCAAGAAGATGGGGAGGCAACTTTGAATTTTTTTATTTTGGATTGGAATGGTATTTAAGTTAGAGGATGACTCTTCTTTATGTATTCCTTGTAGATTGTCCTGATGTAAGGGATACTTAAGTGGGCGTAGCCAATCTAAAGATATGGTATAATCAAGCATTTTTAGTGTGTTAGTGGATGGTACCATTGGAAAAGAATAGAAAGGTATCTTCAACCCTTATTTACTTTCTTCTGTTTTTTTAAAGTTATATTGATGTTTCCATGGCTAACTGCTAACCAGAACTTCTTGTTACTCTTTCATAAATATACTTTACTCACCTACTTAGGGTTCTCGGGGAAATTGTATGAGTAACCTCTAGGTTTGATAAGACAAGGTGTCACTTCCTTATATCCTCTAGTGGTGGAGGTTATGAGCAACTACCATTAAAGATGCCCTGAGAGAAAGGAAGATAGAAATCTTGTAAAAATGGCTAATTTAAAGCAATCAATTTCTAAGCATAATAAAAAGTCATTATCCAATTGATGCTTTAGCAGAAAACAGAGTTCAATTATAGCAACATCTTATTCTAAAGTAAAATACTTCCCTTTTTGTCTCCTTGGAGTTGTCCACTTGTGGTTAAGTTAATACCTGCATAAACATCTAAAATTGTTTATCAACAAAAACACACTTTAAATTATTTACATGTGTACAATCAAAAATTAAAAAAAAGGTTTCAAGAACAAGGGGAGGGAGAAGAAAATTACCCATCCACCAAGGTCAATGCCTTGTCGGCTGACATGACATGTAGAAAATATTCTTTGGAAATGGGTCTATGGTAAATTTTAAGTCGATGTCCATTCACTAAGAAAGAGACTTGTCCATCATCAATTGTTTTTATCTAAACAACCCCATTATCATACAAAGTAGCTACCTCATAAGGACCCAACCATAAAGTGGTAAGTTTTCCTTTAAAATTTTTGAATCAAGAATCAAACAACAAAGCCCAATCACCAGGTCGAAATTGTTTCTTCTAAATAAATTTGTCATGCCACTTGCTCCTCTGGTTTTGAACTAAAATTGTTTGTTGGATAGCATCTTGTCTAATCTCATCCAATTCGTTCAATTGTAGGGATTGCTATTTTTGTGCCTCGTCTAAGTCTAATCCCAATTTTGCAGCTATACAAAAAATCCTTACTTCGAATTCAATTGGTAGAATTACTTATTTTCCATAAACTATTTTGTATGGAGTATGCCCAATGGTGTTTCTATAGGTAGTATGATATGCCCACAAATCCTCTATTAGTCTATCAGCCCAATCTCTATGGTGTAATTGGACAGTTTTGGTTAAGATAGTTTCCAATACTTTGTTTGTTGACTCTACTTGACCATTGGCTTGTGGGTGATATGGAGAAGACTTATAATTCTTGATCCCATATTTTTTCATTAATTCCTTCATCAGCTTAGAAGTGAATTGTGTACCATGGTCTGTGACAATCTCATGAGGAACACCAAAGTGAGTAAAGATGTCTTCATAAAAGAACTCAACAACATATTTTTCAGTAGCCCTAAAAAATGCTTTTGCTTCTACCCACTTGGTGACATAATCTGTGCAAACCAGAATATAATTCTTCTTACGAGGCATGAGATAAATTGTTCCTACAAAATCAAGGGCCTATTTATCAAAAGGTTCTATCATAACTTGGGCACATAAGGGAATTTCAACAGTTGATGTGGGTCTTCCTATCCTCTGACAGCTATCACAACTTCTCACATATTTGGCAACATCCTTAAAAATGCTAGGCCAATAGTAACCTGAATGTAAAACCTTATATGTTGTACTTTTGTCGGAAAAATGTCCACCACATGGTCCATCATGACAACTTCATAGGATCTCTGGTATCTCATCTTCCTGGACACATCTACGAATAATAAAGTTTGGTCTAGTATGAAAAAGGCCATGTCCAACCCAAGAGTAGTTAGCACTTTGCATTATAATTCAAAACTTTTCATGAGGTGACAAATGAGCTGGTAAATTTACAGTAGCCAAATAATTTTCCATGTATGCAAACCATGGGATATTTACGGAGATGGAAAAGAGATGTTCATCTAGAAAAATATCATCAACAGGAATATTATAACCCTCATGATTAATGCGCGATAGAAAATCAGCTACTAAGTTCTCTTTTCCAGGTCGGTCAAGGACAGTGATATTGAATTCTTGTAATAAGAGGAGCCACCTAGTTACTCGACCATTGGTAATGGGTTTATTCATAATAAATCTAATGGCAAAGTGATATGTATGTAAAAATACCTCATATCATGTGATATAATGGTGAAACTTATTGATGGAATGGACAACTGCCAATAATTCCTTTTCAGTGACTGTATAGTTTAACTCGGCATGGGACAAGTTCTTACTCACAAAGTAAATGGCATAAGATTTTTGGTCTTCTTTTTATCCTAATACTACTCCTATTGCAGTATTGGAGGCATCAATGGATATGTGAAATGGAATTGCCCAATTGGGTCCCCTAATAAATGGTGCCACAAATAATTTATCTTTTATAGTTTCAAAGGTGGTTTTCCATTGGACAATCCAAAGAAAATCAACATATTTTGTAAGAAATCCAAACATTGGTGCAACAATCTTTGTAAAATTCTCAATAAATCGACAGTATTATTCAACATGTCCAAGAAATATTCTTACCTTTTTTTGAGTCTTTGGAGGTGGAAGTTTGATGATTACCTCAATCTTAGCAGGATCCACTTTAATCCCTTCACATGAAACATGATTCCCTAAAACTACTCCTTCAGTCAATAATATCTTACACTTTTCATTACTTAATGATAGATTCATTTCTTGACATCTGATAAGGAATTTCTTCAAATTATCTAGGGCTTCCTGATAAGTATTACCATATACTGTAAAATCGTCCATATACACTTCCACACAATCATGAATGAGGTTAGCAAATATCCCTAATATTACTCGTTGAAATGTGGTAGGATCATTACACAAACCAAATGGTAACACCCTATAGGCATCTGTGCCCCAAGGACAACTGAAAGTAGTCATGTCCTGATCCTTAGGTGCTATGAGAATTTGGTTGTATCCGTTATATCCATCCAAGAAGGAAAAGTATCTCTTCCCTGAGAAGGTATCGAAGACTTGGTCAATGAAGGGAAGAGGAAAAAAAATCCTTAAGACTAGCCTTATTAAGTTCTCGGAAGTCAAAACAGATCCTCCATTTTCCGGATACTCTCTTTGGAACCACTACAAGCGGGGATACCCATTTATTGTCGGAGATTGGATAAATAAAACCAACATTCAATAGCTTCTGTATTTATTCCTTTACTATATCCTTTAGTGTCGTATTCATCCTTCTCTGGGTTTTCCTAATAGGTGTTACTTCTGCCTGGGTATATATGTGATGAATGCATGTTTCGGGGTGTATACCCTTCATATCGGTATATTCTCAGGCGAATGCCTTTGATTGGTCTTTATGGACATTTACTAATTGTTCTTGTTGATCTGCATCTAGTCCATAATTTATATGTAGGAATTTCCCAGGACTAATCTCATAAGGCATGGTATAATATATGGCAGATTCATCTATCTCAAAAATAAAATATATTGAAGACAAATTTGATGGGTCCAACTGTTCTTGAAATTCTTCACCAAACATGTACTCGAATTGGGGAAAATATTGTGGAAAATGAACACACGTTATTGCATAAATAAATTGATTTAGCACATTTTCCATCGTTTGCTCCTTAAGTGCCCAGGAATGATCACTAGGAAACATGGGTTCTTCCCAGTTTTCATTCTCATATGGACATTCAAGCTAACATAGATTCTCTAAAATAGCTTGAGTCGATGGGTATATGGTAAGCTTCTATATAGAAAGTCCATTAGAGATAGTCATTTCACCTTCCTTACAACCAATAAATGCATTGGTTGTGGCCAACCAAGGTATTCCCAAGATAACAGGATGCCCTTTAGTAGGATCCTTTGAATGAATGACAAGAAATTATACTAGATATTCCCATTATTCTAATGTAACTATGATATCATCCAAGATTCCTTTAGGTATAACTTTTGTCTTATATGCTAATTCCAAAATAGTTGGGGTAGGTCTAAGGAGGGGTTTCAACTGTAATTCCTCTAAGGTTGTAACAATCATAACAATAATGGTTTCCCCCATGTCTATGAGAGTATTTTCGATGGGAACCTTATTAATGGTTATTGTTACTACGGGGTTCCCTGGGTTTGCATATTTTCTAACCCTAGGCTTCTTTGATATGTATTCAGACAATTATCCTATCAAATGTACTGTTGGAGGATCTTTCTGTTTCCTACCTGATTTCTTGATACGCAATTCCTTGACCACCTTATTGTAAATTGGAGTTTTATGGCTTGTAACAATGGAATTTTGACACATATATTCTTTAATTCATTTAAAATGTCAAATTCTGGTCGAATCGTTGGTTTCTCAATTGCTAATCTCTTTGGATAAGGAGGGGCTTTTGTGATCTGTGAAGATTCACTTTGGGGAAGATTTTGTTCCTGGTCTTTAGTAATGATAACATCTTCCCACTTAGTGGAATCCGTCAGTTGTTCAAGATTTGCATCTTCTTCTTCTTCTTCCCAGATGACTACTGAAGGCCTCTGTCTATCTAGAACTTTCCCCAACCTTAGTTGAATCTCATGTAATGGAACAAAAGAAATAACACATGTCGGGAAGGTTTGCAGCTCAACATTGTGAATAGGTTGAGTTGGTTTGTTATTCGGGTTAGGCACTAGTTGTGATGGTAATAATGTTGGTCTTGGGGAGCTTGTATTTTTAAATTGTTGTGGAATAGGAGGTAAAGGTGGGGGAACAAAACCTGGAAAAATTTGTTGGATGTTCGGTGGAAACTGTGGGTAAGGATGAGTGGGCATAGGAACAGGTGGAACCTGAGTGTTTCCTTAGGTATTCTCTCCTCTCCATCCTTGTAGCCAAGGGTGGTGTGAATCATACCGTGGAGACCATTTTTGCCAATTTGGTGGGTTCCATTGTTGTGGTTGTTCATAATAAGGTGCAACTTGAGGTGGTAAATCCTGGTATGTAGGCTGACTCCTAGGCTGCCATCGCCTCCTAGGTGCATAAGAATATTCCCCAGGATCCCCACTTCTGTAAATGGCTAATAAAACAAGCAGTGATGGGAGTTTTTCAGTTGAGTGATCTTCAATACATAAGCCACACATTGAAATGTTGTCTAATGGGAGTTCCCTTGAGAAATGCTTCCTCTTTCACCTTGGAAAAAATATGCACATTGTTGCATTCTCCTCCTCCTCTTTCTTCTTAATAAGTAGGGTGTCCAACTAGGAACCTATTGTACTTAGAATATCAGTTTTTAAGTTCTCCAATAGGTTTCCTATCTCTACCTTTGTAATACCACCAGAACTAACTACTTTTAGGTTTCTACTATAAGGATCTCGAACACTCTTCCCATTTTTGGCCCTACTCCTCAAGTAATTTCTACACATTTCACATATTTCAGTAAATGGTTTATGGGAGATGTCACCTGATGCCATCAGGTTAAGTGTCTCTAGATATTCTTCCAAAATTCCTTTAAGAAAAAGAGTCCCGACTGCATCATCTGGAAGGTCATGATATTTCGATTTCTGTGAGGTATAAACAAACCATTCCATTTAATCTTCGAGACTCTCATGCTCTAACTGTTGAATTTTAAAAATATCATTACGAGAATCCTTGGATTTGCAGTAATATTGGTATTTATTAAGAAATATAGCGTTCATATCTTCCCAAGACCTAATACTATACTCTCCTAACCCCATCAACCACCTTAGTGTAGAATCCTTGAGAGTGGCATGAAAAAGTTTTAACTTCTGGGAATCTTGCAAATAGTTCTAGCTTCGACACAAGATGTCAAACACAAATGGGAAGGTATATGGTTCCTCACCTCTCTTTCCATAAAAGGTGGGTAGTGCAGAGAGTGGAATGTTCTTCATGTTGACATTTTGTGTGGTATCCAAAATTGGAAACCCAAAGGTGGTTTCTATTTGGTTTCCAACTTCTTCTCCCTCCTCATGTCTCACATGGTTGTGATCCTCCTGATCATCCATACTCATTTGGTTCCCAAAGAGAGAACACCTGAATGGTGTTATCCTTGAAGATAACAAAGTGTCCCAAGGTTCTCTTTCAGGAAGGGTATTCTTTCGATAGGAAGATTTATCTACTATTTGGATATTCGGGACTTTACTCAAGCCTCTTGAAATTATTGGTTCCAAAGTTGTTGTTTCAACTTGGGATACAACTATATTGGATAAATTACCAAAGAAATCATTCACTTGTTCAAGGTCAATGATATCTACAAAGTTAGAGTCCCTTGATAATGGTGAAAAGGCAAAGGTTGTGTTGGCTGGTTCTGATGAAGGTTCGAGTGGTCTTGCCTCCTGTCCCACTACTATTGGTGTCTCAATTTTCTACTCTATAGTTTCCCCAATTTTGTACCATCACAATAATCTGATAATAGAGGCACGAGGGTTAACTGAGCAATAACGCACATTCATAAGTCGTAAGTTGATAAGTGGCGGATGTATAAATTCTTTGATTTCTATAAAATGCACATTAAAATGATCAAATTTAAGATATTGGTTATTCTTGGTGGCCATCTTCGTCATAGCGTACTTATACTATGTAGTTGTGCATAATAAATTAAGATAATAATATTGTAAATTTTTGAATTTTTAATAACAGTTTAGTTATCAACTTTTAAAAGATTAAATATTTTAAAATATAAATTTTAAATTTAAATTTTTATAAAAAATATACATTAAATATTAAATATTTTTAATCAAATAATTTTATTTATTTATTATATCTCACATTTTAATTATTATATTTCATTTAATTTTAACTTTATTTATTATATCTTACATTTTAATAATTATATTTCATTTAATTTTAAATTATGAATAAAATTGTGAAATGTATATTAGCCAAAATTCCTTTATATCGTGTGAAATTCTTTATAACGATAATGTATTTTTAATTCATTTATTGTTTAATGTATTCAAAATTCTTTTATATATCGTGTGAAATTCTTTATAAGGATAATGTATTTTTAATTCATTTATTGTTTAATGTATTCAAAATTCCTTTATATCGTGTGAAATTCTTTATAAGGATAATGTATTTTTAATTCATTTATTGTTTAATGTATTCGAATGAAAAGGAGTCTCCTATCTATTCAACACAATGTGACTTCAAAGTTTTCCATTATTCTTTTAATTTAAACTAATTTGAAAACTAAAATATTATTAATTTCATATTTTTTTTTATTTTTTATTGATTTTTATATTTAATAATATTTATATATATTTTTTACAAAATTAACATTAAAAAAGTAAATAATAAACAAAATTTGCATAACACTTAATCTAGCACTTAATCTCGGTGATATAGATTGTGCATTATAATGTTAAAATTAATATGTATTACAATTACGTATAGGTTGTGCATTATAATTTTAAAATTAATATGCATTACAATTATCTATTACATTGTAAGTATGTTGGAGGCATTCACATCTTTTCCTTCATATATATTAGAGTAATGAAATAGTTGTATATATTGTTTATAGAGATGTCATAATGTGTTTTTACTTATTAGTCTTTGTCGAGAGATTATAGAAATGAGTGGTTCACTTGACTACCTATTAGTTGATAGTTTGACTATAATTTTTTTTTTCAAAGTTAAATATAAAAATATATCAATAATAATTTTTAATTAAATATTTTTATTTTTATTTTTCTTCAATTTGATTGTAACTCAAATTTGAATCGCTATCGGATCATGGCGGCACACATTCAAAGTTGTTTTCCATTCTTTCATCCTTCGTCCAGGGGTTATAATGATGGCCAAGAGTTGTCATGTCATTTGTTTATTAGTCGAGATCGTGCATCACCAATTCAATCTCCATTATGTATTTTTGTTTGTTTGTCGGATATTAACAATGTACGTTGGCATTACAACTGTACTGCAAAGGTTAAACCGATGGCATTAAAATTGTACTACAAAGTTTAATCTTCCCTCAACTCCATCCCATCTAGCTAAAACTCCAAAAATCTCTGCAACCTGTGAGCTGTTCCTAATTATTCTACGAGGGATTTTACACACCAAAGCATTTAAAGTTTAGATTAAACTAAATCTCTATCTAATCATCCAGATTCAGCTACTCCAACTAGATCGATGGCTCCGTCTTATCCACGCTGAATTATTATGTCACAGGTGGCACTGATTGTCCGTCACTCGAAACAAAGCAGGGATAACCATAACATTTCACCCATTTCACGGAGCCAAAATGTTAATTAATGCGAGACAGATCAGGTTTGATATTTGACAGAAAGGTAGGGACCTCTGCATTTAAAGTTTCAAAAAATTCAATTAAAACGTACCAGATTCTGACGGAGAATAAAATTAAAACTTCACCACCTACGAGTTCAATTCACGAAGAAAATAAATCGTCATCCAACCCTGCATGTTCTGGTCAGTCCATGGCTGCGAGCGGAGATTCCATGTCAATGACAGTTACAGGGTAAGCCATATCACACGTCTATCTTTTATTTGCTCTCAAGTGGGGACTTGTAAGCATCCAACTGATGGATGTTAATCCTAATCATTGCTTCTCGATATATAACTCTCTAGATCCACAAAAATTATCTGGCAGAGACTAAGCTGATCTGCAACACATGTCTACATTTAAGATGTTATTTCTTTGATGGCAGTAATGAATAAATCGTCGCTTCTGATGTGCATTTAAGATGGCAATAATGAATGAATCAGCCCCTTAGATCTGTGCTATAATTTTGAGTTTCCTCGGATCACTAGATTTCATTCAGTCTCATCTCATCACTTGCAGTGCAACTACGCTTGCAACATTTATTTCATTTTCTTCTAGAATTTCTGTAGAAATTCAACTATAAATCTATCAATATATCAACTTAAGGCAACAAGGATTCAATCTGCAGAGTTTTTGGGTTTTTTTTCATTTGGACCTGTGATTTGAAGTGGATAGTTGACAAGATGGTTGCTGGAACAATGCCTGCTTCTTTCTCTGGTTTGAAGAAGACTGAATCCTTGCCAGTATGCTTGTAGAAAACCCATGCTAGAAAGGGCTTTGTCATGCCTAACTTTCAGAACCCGAGGTCATCGTCTATGACGATAAGTTTTACTGGAGTTAGAAAGTCATCTTCAGACATTCCAGAAATGAAAACAACTTCTGAGGGCATTCCATTTTTGGGTATGTTTCTAGTACATCCTTGTATAGTTAAGAGAACACGTACAGTGAAAAAATAGGTTAATTCGTTAGTTCTAGTGCAAAAAATAATGGACTCTTATACATATTTGACATACATACAGAGATGTGTGTAATTCAATGTTATGGTGAGAGAATTTTCACACATAATAATTATATATGTATCTATATACATATATGTAATTTTGTGCAATTTTTCTCTCTTTAAAACATCATTTGTAAAATACGACTTACTCCATTATACCACATAAATTTGCTTGACATAGATTTTGGTGCTAGGGGGTTGGGATATCACCACAATGTACAATTTGTGCAAATTAACTACTATAGCGAGCAAATAGGCATGCAATAGTTGCAAAAATTATGTACTAACTTGAGTCAAAAGAGTTGGCTTGTTATAGTGAGCCCCCTGCCTTGAGAAATCCCTTACAGTTCTGTTTAACCATGCTTTTGAACCAAGATAAGTACACCATTTGCTGCTCAGCAAAATAGTGGTGGGGAAGAAACTCCTGCCTTTGCTTTTGGTCACAGCTCTTGGTCTCATATCAAGAGGTGTTGGTGCCTCCAACTTAGGCGCTAGTGGATAAAAAAGAGGGTAAAAAGATGGAACTGAGCGGGGCGATGTCATGTGTGATATAGGATCTCAACCAACATATCCATTGAACTTTGTTTGTTTCCCTTGCATGTATGCCTGTGTATGATGGATGTGCAACTCCATCTGCTTGGGTACATTGTAGCCTGTATAATTCTGCACCCTGTTTCTGCTACTCAGGACTAACCATGTCTGACTGCACTCTTGCCATAATGGTGTGTATGTTTGAAACTTGTTCTAAGAATAGAGTTTGAAATGTTGCCGGACAATTTCAAAGATGAGTACAAACCTGCTCTTTGTAGTTCTTGTCTTTACGTATGTTGAGGCTACTTTGCATAGATTCTACATGGAGTTAGGGTGTTTTTCGTAGATTGGTTTATAAGGTTTAGTTAATGATTTTTTACTGATTGTTTACTAATTTGATAAGTTTAGTCTTTTTCTTACACTTCAGTAATTGAGTCAATTGAGTCTATTTAATTGCAAGTAATTCAAACTATCTTAAAGTTTCTTCCCAACTACTTTACCATCTCTTGACTGCAAAAAGAGGATCTGTAAGTGGATAGAACTGTTTCTGTGTTCATCTAATTCTACTAAATTTCTAATTTTACTAATCCTTATAAATATTATTAAATATATATCTAATTCTACTAAATTTCCAATTCAACTAATCTTTATAATTATTATTAAATATACATTTAATTCTACTAAATTTCTAATTCCACTAATCTTTATAAATATTATTAAATATACAATATGCCATGCTAGAACTAAACTAAATGCATATAATGACCTTTATTTTATTTTACACATAATTTCCTTAAACAATATGTTAATTCTAAACTCTAATAATTTGACTGATAGTTGGAGTTTTCTCTAGTCCCTCTAATAATTTAACTGATAGTTGGAGTTTTCTCTAGTCCCTGAAATATCTTAGAAGCTATTTTAACAAAATTAATAACCCACACTTCATTCAACTTTCCAGAGAATGTTGTGTTTTACCCTCATTATCATATAGTGTGAGATGGCCCTTAATTTTATATAATTGCTTCCGTTGAAAACATTATGCCAGAAAAATATTTACCCATTTTTTCCCGTAGTTCTTGTAAGTGTAATCTTCTTAATATTAATCACTTTCAAAGGACAACAAAATAGGATATGCAAAATCCCTTTGCCAGATTATCGTATCTTATCTGTGGTTTACAAATTCAGGAAGAGTGGTTGCATGTACTCATCTCTTAATCGCCTCATCGATCTTCCTAAATGGGCTTTTGCTTTGAAACAAAACCACTCTGTACCCCTTCTACTTAAGAAAAGTAACATTTTTATACCAACACCATGCTCCATGCCCTAGTCTACAAATCAAAACAAAATGTTGTTTTCTTCCTTCTCCTTCCTGATCAGTATCAAAGAAAAAAAAGGGCTCAGATGACCTCATCACGGGACTCCATCATTGCTTTACTGCAAATCCAAAATCAAAGGAAAGAAAAACAAAACAAAACAAAACAAAAGAGGCTATTAAAGGTTTGGGATTCCACTACCAGACTTCAAGCTTGTCTCTGAGCATACAAAAACCCATGAGAAGAGGATGAGGGGAATAAAGAATATAGAGAATTCATACCTTTCGACTGCAGTGGTTAGCAAAGAATGTTGATCAATGGAAAAAATAGTATAGTCAATGGCCCTTGGTAGTAACACCAATACCATTAATTGGTGGAACATCGCGACCATAATCAATAATGGGATTAAAAATAGTGAGAGTCGTACTCACAGATTATAAAATATTTGATAGGATCTACAACAACTTGTGGACAACAGGCGAGATGCAACATTCATCCATTGCTTTTCGAGTTGAATAGATGTAGAAATCATTGCCATTTTTCCTTCATGCAAGCATCCATAGTCAGTTTTTAACGCATGACAGAAGCAGTCTGACTAGTTGAGGATGTTTGATCCTTATTGGAAACTATGATCCATGAAGAGAAGTACACCATTTGTTGCTCAGCGAGATAGTGGTGGGGAAGAAACTCTAGCCTTTTCTCTTAGTCTCGGATCAAGTGGTGTTCATGCCTCCAACTTAGATGCTCGTGGATAAAAAAAAGGGTAAAAATATGGAACTGAGGGGGGCAATGGCATGTATGCTATAGGCTCTCAACCAACATAATACATTGAACTTCGTTGTTTCCCTTGCATGTATGCCTGTGTATGATGGTTTTGCAACTCCATCTTCTTGGGTGCATTGTATCCTATATAATTCTGCACCTTGTTTCTGTTACTCAGGAGTGACCATGTCTAACTTCACTCTTGCCATTGTGATGTGTATGTTTAAAACTTGTTGTAAGAATAGAGTGTGAAATGTTTCCAGACAATTTTAGAGATGAGCACAAGCCTTTTCTTTGTAGTTCTTGTCTTTACATATGTTGAGCCTACTTTGCATAGATTCTACATGGAGTTAGGGAATTTCTCATAGTTTGGTTTAGAAGGTTTAGTTAATGATTTTGTACTAATTGTTTATTGATTTTTATAAGGTTTAGTTAATGATTTTGTACTAATTGTTTATTGATTTGAGAAGTTTAGTATTTTTCTTACAGTTAACACTAATTGAGTCTATTTAATTGCAAGTAATTCAAACTATCTTAATTTTTTTTTCCTAACAGAGATGCTAAGGTTAATAATATTGTAAAATTTTAAATTTTTAATAACAATTTGGTTATCAAATTTTAAAAGATTAAATATTTTAAAATATAAATTTTAAATTTAGATTTTTATAAAAAAACATATATTAAATATTAAATATAATTTTAATCAAATTAATAATAAAGTATTTTTATTTAAAAAATTATAATTATGTGATTTTTAATAAAATTTTAATTATTATATCTCACATTTCATTTATTTATATTGTGAAATGTATATTAGCCAAAATTTTTTTTTATATTATGTGAAACTTTTTATCACAATAATTTTTTTTTTTTTAATCAAGTATTGTTTACATTAAAGTTAGAATTCAAAGTCTTCTATCTATTCAACCCAATGTGACTTTAAAGTTTTTCTTCAATGTCTATAATATTTTATATTATTTTTTAATTTAAAATAATTTAAAAACTAAAATATTATTAATTTCATATATATTGATTTTTATATTTAATAATATTTAAATATATTTTTCGCAAAATTAACATTATTTGTAAATAATAAACAAAAGTTGCATAATATTTGAAGTCCATGATATAAATTCATGATATAGATTGTAAATTATAATGTTAAAATCAATATGAATTAATATGCATTACAATTACCTATAGATTATACATTATAATTTTAAAATTAATATGCATTACATTTATCTATTACATTGTAAGTATGTTTAGTATGTTGGAGGCATTCGCATCCTCTCCTTTACATATATTAGAGTAATGAAATAGTTGTATATATTGCTTATAGAGATGTCATAATGTGTGTTTTTACTTATTATTTTTTGTTGAGGGATTATGGCATAGTAAATACACATGCAGTAGTTGTACAAATTTTGTACTAACTTGAGTTAGAAGAGTTGGCTTGTTATACCTTACCTAATTTTACCTAAGCTAGTAAGCCCCCAACCTTGAGAAATACAAAAACAAACAAGGAGTTTCAGTGTGCAAAATGTGATTCGTTGTTTGTAGTTTTCCCCTACAATTATGTTTACCCATGCTTTTGAATGAAGAGAAGTACACTATTTGCTCCTCAGCGAGATAATGGTTGGGAAAAAACTCTTTCCTTTTCTCTCGGTCTCGGATCAAGAGGTGTTGGTGCCTCCAACTTAGATGTTGGTGGATAAAAAAGATGGAACAAAGTGGGGCGATGGCATGTATGCTATAGGCTCTCAACCAACATATCCATTGAAATTTGTTTGTTTCCCTTGCATATATGCCTGTGTATGATGGTTGTGCAACTCCATCTGCTTGGGTGCATTGTAGCCTGTATAATTTTGCACCTTGTTTCTGTTACTCAAGACTGACCATGCCTGACTTCACTCTTGCCATTGTGGTGTGTATGTTTGAAACTTGTTTGAAGAATAGAGTGTGAAATGTTGTGGGACAGTTTTAGAGATGAGTACAACCTTGTTCTTTGTAGTTCTTTTCTTTACTTATGTTGAACCTACTTTTCATAGATTCTACATGAAGTTAGGGTGTTTCTCATAGTTTGGTTTATAAGGTTTAGTTAATGATTTGAGAATTTTAGTATTTTTCTTACAATTAATAATAATTGAGTCTATTTAATTGAAATTGAAAGTAATTCAAACTATCTTAAAGTTTTTACCATCACATTAAAATGATCAAATTTAAGATATTGATTATTCTTAGTGTCCATTTTCGTCATCCCATACTTATACTATTTAATTATGCATAATAAATTGAGATAACAATATTATAAAAATTTTAATTTTTAATAATAATTTAGTTATCAAATTTTAAAAGATTAAATATTTTAAAATATAAATTTTAAATTTAAATTTTATAAAAAATATACATTAAATATTATATATAATTTTAATCAAATTAATAATAAAATAGTTTTATTTTAAAAATTATATTTCTTTGATTTATAATTAAATTTTAATTATTATATCTCACATTTCATTCATTTAAATTGTGAAAAATTGTGAAATGTATATTAACCAAAATTCCTTTATATATTGTGTGAAATTCTTTATCAGGATAATGTTTTTTTTAATCATTTATTGTTTATATTAAAGTTATAATTCAAATCAAAATGAGTCTCTTATCTATTTTGCAGAATAAAGATATTATTAAAAAAAAAAACGTCAAATCAAAATTTAAGGAGAAAATGTGGTGTGATAAAGAGTTAGAGGAGAAAAGAAAATTAAGGTATTAGAAAGATGTAATCAACCCTAATCTAGAATATCAAAGTTATCTATATGTTTTCAAAAGTGTAAAGAAAAAAAATAAGCATTGCTAAGATAAGAACAAATTCTCACGAGCTCCATATTGAAACTAGGCGTTGGTCAATTCTTAAAACGCAATGGGATGAAAGAGTGTATCACATTTGTGACACTAAGAAGGTTGAAGATGAAAAGCACTTTCTCTTAGATTGTCTCTAAGAAGGTTGTAGTACAGCCACGCCTGCAACATTCATTTCATTTTCTTCTAGAATTTCTGCAGCAATTGAACTATAAATCTATCAATATATCAACTTAAGGAAACATAATTCAATATGCAAAGTTTTTGTTTTTTTTTCATTTGGACCTGTGATTTGAAGTGGGTAGTTGACAAGATGGTTGATGGAACAATTTCTGCTTCATTCTCTGGTTTGAAGAAAGTTGACTCCTTGCCAGGCTGCTTGCAGAAAACCCATGCTAGAAAGGGCTTTGTCATGCCTAAATTTCATAACCCGAGGTCATCGTCTATGATGATAAGGTTTATTGGGGTCAAGAATTCGTCTTCATACATTTCAGAAATGACGCCAACTTCTGAGGGCATCCCACTTTTCGGTATGTTTCTAGTACATCCTTGTATAGTTAAGATGACAAGTAAGGTGAAAAAATAGTTTAAATGGTTAGTTCTAGTGCAAAAAATAATGGACTCTTATACATATACATACCTATTTGACATACATACAAAGATGTTCGTAATTCAGTTTTATAGTGAGAGAATTTGTACATAATTGTATATGTATGTCTATATCTATATGCAATTATGTGCAATTTTTCTCTCTTTAAAACATAATTTGTAAAATCTGACTCACTCCACTATACAACATAAATTTCCTTAACATAGCTTTTGGTGTCGGGGGTTGGGATATCACTACAATGTGAATACTATAGTGAGCAAATATGCATGGAGAATTTGCACAAATTTTGTACTAACTTGAGTTAGAAGAGTTGGCTTGTTATAATTTACCTATTTTTACCTAAGCTAGTGAGCCTCCGACCTTGAGAAATCCAAAAACTAATAAGGAGTTCTAGTGTGCAAAATGTGATTTGTTGTTTGTAGTTTCCCCCTACAAATCTGTTTACCTGTGCTTTTGAACAAAGGGAGGTACACCATTTTCTGCTCAGCGGGATAGTGGTGGGGAACAAACTCTCGCCTTTGCTCTTGGTCTCCGCTCTTGGTCTCAGATCAAGAGGTGTTGGTGCCTCCAGCTTAGACACCGGTGGATAAAAAAGAGGGTAAAAAGATGGAATTGAGTGATGTGATGGCATGTATTCTATAGAATCTCAACCAACATATCCATTCAACTTTGTTTGTTTCCCTTGCATGTATGCCTGTGTATGATGGTTGTGCAACTCCATCTACTTGGGTGCATTGTAACCTGTATAATTCTGCACCTTGTCTCTATTACTTAGAACTAACAACATGCATCTCAGGGGTCACATGCAAACACTTTTCCATGGGCAATGGATGTTTCTCAAGAGACAAAAAGGGAGTCGCACACATCAGACTCCATTCTGATATTTTCTGAGCACAATTTGTAGAAACAAATTGGATATTTGAATTCCTCTCGGTAAAATATCCAACTTAAAAAAAAACCCATCCAAAACAAAGTAGGGGAACTGAATTTAGGATCGTTTCAAAATCAACAAAATTTTAGCGTTTTTCTGGAAACGGTCGCATGGTTTTCAAAGTTTCATCCAAAATTTATTTGGATATTCTTCATTACAAGAAGATAAAGTGGATATGTGTGGAAATATCAATGGTTCATATACTTCATCAAATCCGTGCAGACATCTACATATTCAACAAAATCTTCAACGAGCACAAACTTGCACAGTTGCAAGGTCTTTTTGGAGTGAAGGACAAGGTTGCTTAGCAACTGCTTTTTGTTCCTTCTCATATCTTTTTATATATATTGTACCTTGAGGGGNGGGGGGGGGGGGGGGGGGGATTCTCCACGAGTTTTTCCCTATTTCCTCGTTTATTTCAGTGTATCTTTTGTATTTGGGTACCTAACATGGCCTCGTTGACAGGACCCATTCTTTATTTTCACCATAGTGATGTTCAGGGGGGGTGTTGGAGTTACTTCACACACACCTATGATTTCTTTTTCGTAAGGTTTTTCCTTATTTATTAGTCATATTTAGTCATTATCCAATCTCATATATTTTAGGGGAGAATATTCCACCTGGAGAATATTCTCTTTTAGTTGGTACTTCAGTTTGATTAGTTGAGTTGAGTTTAGGTGCTGCATTGGTTTTGTCACCATGCAACATTGGAATCATCACCATGCTAATTAGGCCTTGCCTTGGTATCATCACCAGAATATCACATTACCATTAATTCCCTAAGTTAACTCCTCACTACTCTATGTTCAGTCAGTTAACTGAAGACTGGTTGACTAGTTAACTCAGACTAGGTGGCAATTCACTTTCGTAACTGCCTCAGAGACTAGAATAGGTGGCAGTTTACTCCTGTAACTGTTGGTTTATGTCCAGATCACTCTAGACCACCACTACGGCTCATTAGTTACGCATATATCCTATATCTATTGTAAATTATTCACTCTTTGAGTGTAGAATATGGTTAATGAGAATTCTTCCATTCTTTCTCTCTTGCTTCTTGTTTCTCAATCTCTCTGCAATTGTGTCTGGTATTTTCTAGATAGATCTATTTTGTGCAGTTTCAACACATTTATAGTGAGTGAGTGAACAAATGAGTCACTGACCTCTCTTATTTATACAATTTGGCAGGTGCTAAACTGAGGTGTCTTTTCACTGGCAGGGCCAACTTCTCATTTTGGGTGGTTATAACCACTTTAATTAATTTTGGGGGCCGACTTCTCATTATGCTTATTACAATTAGGGTTTGACCAATTCGCAAAAGGGGATTTGGTCATTTACAATGCTGGACATGATCAATCCACAAAAGGGGATTGATCTAATGAATAATACATCAATAATAAATAGAATATTATTTGCAGTTACAATATTTCAACACAATCCCCTCCCCCTTATTTATGCATTGTCCTTAGTGCATCGTATGTACATGTACATACAAAATTTCAAAACTCTTCAAAAAAATGTGGATACTTTGCTCGCAACATCCTCGTTCTCCCAGGTTGCATCCTCAGGACCATACCAGGTCCATTGGATCTTTACCAACTCCATAACTCGATTCTAGAGCTACTTGGTTTTCTGATCCAATATGCAAACCGGTCCCACTTGAAATCTTCCTTCTGGCTCCACCTGAATCACATTCCAATAAATGACATGATTAGAATCATGTACAATATACTTCTTAAGAAATGACACATGGAAAATAATATGACTTCATAAGAATGCAGACAATGCAAGCATATATGTGATAGGACCGATCCTTTCAAGGATTTCAAATAGTCCAAAATAGCATGTTGCTAACTTAGAACACTTTCCCAACTTCAGGGAACTGCACCTGGCTTTCACTTTCAGAAACACTTGATCACCCACTCCAAATTATTTGTGAGTTATTCCTTTATCTGCACAACTTTTTTTCCTATCCTGGTCAGCCTTTAAATTCTTCCTTATCTTTACCATCTACTCCTCCATTTCCTAGAGTAATTATATCCCAACTATTGAGCGGTCCGCTGGGTTATCCCAACTTACAGACATGTTCCACTTTCTTCCAAAAAGTGCCTCATATGGGCTCATATTTAAATATGCTTGATACCCGTTTTTGTAAGAAAACTCTACCAAATGAAGGTAGTCTTCCTCCTTGGATGGTTTATCCATGGCATACATCATCAACATGTCTTCAATCACCTGATTTACTCTCTCCGTCTAACCATCTGTCTCAGGGTGATATGATGTGCTAAAATTCAGACTTGTTCCAAATCCCTTGAATAATGCTTTCCAAAAGTTCAAGGTGAACTTGGAACCTCTACTAGACACAATTGTCTTGGGTACCCCATACAACTTAGCAATTTCGTGCATGTAAATATCAACAATTTTGGTTTCCTTATGCGTTGACCTTACTGGAATAAAATGGGCAACTTTCGTAAGCTTTTCCACCACCACCATAATAGAATCATGGTGCTTAGTAGTTTTGGGCAACTTAATTATGATTTCCATGGTCACAGCTTCCCACTTCCACTCAAGAATGGGCAAAGGTTTTAGTAAACCAGTTGGATGTCTCTGCTCAGTCTTAACCCTCTGACATTTGAGACACCTCGCAATAAAATCTGCAACTTCCTTTTTCATACTTGGAAAAAACTATTGCTTCTTGATCGCAACAATGGTCTTTTGGTAACCTAGATGTCCAACATAAGGAACCTTATGCATCCATGAAAAAATTAGGTTCTTCAACTCTTGATCATTTGGCACATAGACTCTGCATCTATACATGAGGATCCCATCCTCTCTTAACTCATAATCTTCAAACTTTTGTTGCAACATACCTTGCTATAGAGTCACACTTATATCCATATATCGTAGATCTAATTTGGCAACTTCCAAAATTTTGTCGCTCAAATCGGTCTAGTACATACTAATGGTTGCAGCATGCATTTCATACACTCTTTTGTTGAGTGCTTCAACCACTTTGTTCTCTTTTCCCCTGCTATTATTTATTTCAAAATCATACTCACTGAGGAAATCTAACCACCTGCTTTGTATGGAATTCAAACTTGGATGTCCAAACAAATACTTCATACCAAAATGGTCTATTCTCAACTCAAATCTATTTCCCATGAGATAATGTTGTCAGATATTCAAGGCATGCACTATAGCTACCAATTCTAAATCATGCGTAGCATAGAGCCTTGAAGGTTCTTTCAACTTCCTTGACTCGTAGCACAATCCATGTCCATTCTGACTCATGACCCCACTGAGTCCTTCCTATCATGCATATGTGCACACAACGAAGTCTGCATCTAGATTAACAACCTTCAAAATCGATGCACTTGTTAACAAAATCTTCAAATGTGGAAAACTCCTTGTGCAATCTGGAGTCCACTCAAATCACACACGTTTCTTCTGCAGAGATGTAATTGAATGTGCAATCTATGAGAATGCTTTGATAAATATTTTTTAGTACCTTGCTAGTCCCATAATGAATCTTACTTCTGTGACATTTCTTAGCGTTGTCCATTCCTTAATGGATTTTATCTTTTCTGGGTCCACTGTTATTCCTTCCTCTGAAATAATATGACCAAAGTAATGAATATGTCGCTCATAAAATGAACACTTTCTCATCTTTGCATAAAGATGATTCTCCCTCAACATCTGCAACACCATCCTCAAGTTTTGATCATGCTCTTCCTCAAACTTTGATTAAATAAGAATGTCATCCAAAAACATAATGAAAAACTTGTCTAAATACTTTCTGAAAACTCCATTCATCAAACACATGAAGACAAATGGTGCATTCAACAACCCAAATGGAACCACTGTAAACTCATAATGACCATACCTTGTTCTGAAGGTAGTCTTACCGATGCCCTCCTTCTTTATTCTCACTTGGTGATATCCAGATCTGAGATCTATCTTGGAAAATATCCTTGCGCCCTTTAGCTAATCAAACATGTAATCTATCCTTGGCAAATGATACTTGTTCTTTACTTTTACTTTATTCAACTACCTCAAGTTGATACAAACTCTCAACATGCCATCCTTCTTCTTCACGAACAAAATTGATGCACCCCAAGGTGAAACACTTCAGCATATATACCCCTTCTTCAGAAGCTCTTCAAGTTTCATATGCAACTCCTTCAGTTTTGATGTACTCATCCTATATGGAGTCTTGGATACATGTGTTTCTCTCATCATTAGATTTATACAAAAGTAAACATCTCTTTTCGAAGGCAATCCAGGTATCTCTTTAAAGACATTGTTGTACTCTTTCAATACTACACAGTCTTTCACGCTTGACGCTTTATCCTTAGGTGCCTCTTTCATGTGTGTTGTGAAAACTTGACATCCTTTATTGTAGCTTTTCTTCAATTGCAAAGCAAAAAATTCTATGATAGTCAGACCTCTTGGAATTCCTTGAACTGACCTCAAATTTCCTCCCTTATCCAACAAGTAAGGGACTTATTGTAACAATCCAGGATAGCATGGTGCTCGTCCATTCAATCCATACCAATAAGGCAATCATACGAGCCCAAAGATATAATATTCAAATCAACCTTTGTGCATAGTCCATTCATCTCCATTGGACATGCCTTAACCATCTCATTAATTTTCCTCTTTGCTCCTGTATCTAAATGCACCAACCAAGGTTTTCCAATCTTGTTTCTTGACAGATGGAATATTTCCACCATTTTAGGATCTAGATAACTATGACTAGCTCTTGAGTCTATTAAAATAGAAATAGGTTGGTCAGTAAATCTTACCTTCCACCTCGACCACATGTGACTGAAACTCAACCTGCTTGTTATCCAATGCTGCGTAAATCCTTGGCACATTTCTACCATTGTCCTCCACTGTCGTAGCTTGTCATACACTATGTGTAGTCCTCTCTTTGTCAGTTCTTCGAGGGCAATCTTTGTGCATATGATTTCTACCACAACCCCAACACTACATGGGTTGTTGCCATTTATTTTTTCCTATTGTCTCCGACATTTTGGGCTCCTAGAGAGTCATCTTTTCTTGCATTGTTTCTAAAAAATGGTGGCTTAGCTCCCTTCTTTCTTTGTTCCACCTTACTTTTCATTTTGTCTTCCCAAGCCTTTTTGAAAATTGGCCTTCCCCTTTGTTTCTCATAAAAACACTTAGCGCGCCTTATGGTTTCTTCCAATATTTGAGGGTCATGATACTATATCTTCTCATTGATAAAAGAGGGAAACCCATTTAATTATCTTTGAATCTTCACATGTTCTTCCTTTATCAAAGGCACATAATTCAACAGTTCTAAAAATCTTCTTTCATACTCATCATTCGTCATGCTCCCAAGCTTGATTTCGAAGAACTCCTTCATCTTCCTATCATAATATTGCTTAGTTAAGTACTTCTTTTGAAAATACCTCTTGAATTCTTTCCAAAACACTTTCTTCTCATCAATGTGTTGCACTTGCACATACTGATCCCACCACATTTATGCATTTCCCTTTAACTGATAGATATCAATTCTCCCTTCTTCCTGCGCATAATAGTTATGCAGCTGGAAGTATTTCCTCATACCCAACAACCATGTACTCTCTTCATCATTATCCTTCTTGTCCTCACCATTAAAGGTAGGAGGTTTGATCTTATTCATTTCTCCTTGTAGCTCGTCCACCTGAGTCCTCTTATGCTTTATGACAGGAGATGGACTTGAACTACTGCGGACCTTCTTAGAAGAATGATTACCAACATCTCTTTCTTCTTTTATTTTCTTCTCATGAGACCTACAACTTCTTGACCTACTCGCCTCTGTCTCTTTATCTATCTTCTTTTCTATTCGGTCCAAACTGTGCATCAATTTGACATTGAAGTCATCTCATTGTGCCTTGGCTCTCATAAACCTTTCCTTATCATCCTTATAGATATAGACATCTTTCGGCAATATTTTTACAGTTTCAACTAAATTCATGCACTCTTCATTGGGTTCTGTGCCCTAAAAACCCAAGCCGACATACAAATACCTGAACTATTCATCATTTTGAATGTAAGTCCTCTGTGCATTATCCATGCTTGTAACCTCTTGCACTGTTTTTTTCCTGCTCTAATCACTGATAATTCTACAAAATGTGTAGACAACAGGATTCGTTAAGTGATTTCATGCAATAACTACATGAAACTTCGTACCAATTTGTCAGAATCCTTTCTCTTGGATTTGTTGGATGAATTTAACATC
>ML805353.1:51370-73932 GCA_009831015.1 Picea engelmannii | reverse complement strand
AGCAGGGAAAACTAGTTATAATGGTTATACCCAAGCATAGATACAATTACAAGTTGTATGCATCGTACTTATAGGTGCAAGCATTATTAAACAAAATAACATGGAATACTTATATGCAATTTCATACAAGAATTAACCCATATCAAACATAGATAACAAGAACGTCATAAATGAGACAAACACATAAAGAACACTATCTTTAATGAAAATCATAAACTACGACCTTAACTCAGATGTTTCTCCTAGCCATAGACATTGTTACTCTTAAAATTTCAGCAACAGGTCACCCTTGAGCTAGGGATCAACTCCACTAGGGAAAAAAGGGTCCTAGTGACAAGCTATGGTCTGAAACTTAACTAGAATTATCCAATCCTAGGTACCCACTACTGCAACTAGCCCATAGTCCCTCATTGACCATAGACTTTTCACACCCAAGGAAGTGTGCCCCTTCTCTGATCATCAATCCCTTGGCTGCCCACTTCCCTTTCCAGGGTTACTAGCAACAGGTCGGACATGAAGTCTTTGAGCCTTGTGACTAATTCCTAGCGCACCAGGAAACAATTCCCAGCAAAACTCTCACCTGGATTGTTTTCTCACAACCAGACTCTCACCCAGAGATACTCCTCACTGTCTGTCAACCCATATATTCAAAAATAAAACTCTTGATACATCTCGACAATTCCATATAAGATTCTCCGAAAAATAAGGTTATAATCATATTTTTCATACATTCACACCCCCTTTCTTCTCAGAGAGCTTGCAACATCCACAAAAATAAAAATCCCCCCCTAAATACATTAAGGCCATCATTATATATTGCATTCCTTCCACTTGACACTTGTCACCTCCAAAAGTAGCTTTAAGCCACTTGGTGGACCATTCCCTATCCTTGGGAAATTAAGATAAATTAATAATATATCTGACATTTACACTTTTCTCGGAATATTATAAAATATTTTCCTAAGACTTATAACTCACCCCCCCTTTTTCCCTTTTCCATTGGAGTAGGCCTAGGATCTCTTTTCCTCTGAGTCAGTCAGCGTGCAACGATGCAATATTATATTTATAATCATGAATATACTTACATGAATAGTCATCCTAACCTATTTATGTCCCAGATTACTAGCTTCATATTCCCACAGGCTCTCCGTCTTCAAAACATAAACATTCATTCATGTGCACTAACCTAAGTGCACGCAACATAATGCAATGTGCACACTTGCCCAGGTGTGCGCAACACATAGATTATGCACACCCTGTCTTTGATAACACTTCTTTACACACTTTTCTAATGCGCACAACACCAAAACCAAGTGTCCTTGGCTCATCAACATAAATGTATATTACATTTACACTTGGTACCAATCTGGATCATCATCCTATATGTATAATTACAAAAGGTTTTTGGATCAGGGACACTACATTCGGTGAGGGTACCTTCAATAAATGTGGAGTCTTCTCAAAAGTAGGAGCACATTTAAAATATCTACAAGGCAATATAGGTTTCATCTACAAAATAACCCCAGGTATGAGCATCCTCCAATGATTCTTGAGAGGGAGTGGAAGGCCCTACTGGACGATGAAAATGAGAAGATGCTTAGAAAAGAAGGAAAGACACCACCCGGCTCAGGAAGGTATGAGACACTACTAATAATGTAATTATGATTTTTTATCATCATTGTGACATTTAATTATGTATTTGAAACTTTTCAATATGCGTTCCATCTTGACAACCATTCTTTGTCCCTCTAGGGAAGACCTTTCATCTCACTCGTATCACATGCATACCGTAACTATGAGATGTTATCATCAATTCCAATTCAGAATTTTCTTGCAAAACTGTCACCCACATATTTCCAAATTTCACATTTTATTTTCAGATCTGTTCCACACAGGAACCGGATTCAAAAGTATGAGATTTTCCTTTCCATAGTGGTTTGTCTTAGCAGGCATTGGTCTTCCTTATGGGATTACTTTTTCTACCATATTCAAGACCCTTCTTCCTACAACTCCATATTCACATAGCCAAACAAGTTGTTAGTTCTCATGCACATTATATCTTCAAAATTATGCATACTATCAATCAAATCATTTTCATCTATTCAATGGTACAAAGCAAAAGGAAATACCATTATTTACGCATGCATCATTTGATCATACCAAATTTTTCAAATGCAATTCAAATATCAAATGGCTTTAATCAATGTGCCAATGTTCATGGCCACATTCATACGCAATGCACCCTTCCATTGATTTCAAGTTTTCCACACTTTATAACAAGCACTTTTCCATGGTGTGTTGGATCTCAACCAACCTCTTCACCATAAGGCTTATTCATTATTATTCATTATTGCAACACAAATGTGCTTCCTGCTACAAAATGATCATGTCATCAATTTAACATATTATAATATGAAACCCAAGTTGCATATGGTTGTATCTAAACACTTTTTCCTTATTGGTAACCAATGGCATCGATACTCATGGCCACTCACTTCCTTTCTTAAACACCTTTACAATTCATGTAGAGTATTGGAAGGTCCTCCTTCTTTAATGAGAATCTATTATCTACCTTCTTATGTAAGCATGCATTTCCTCAATGCATTCAATTCAATGTCTTGCCTATGAGCACTTATGTTCCCAATCACTCTTGACTGGTCAATGTAACCATGCCACTACTTATTCATGAATTTTATTGCAAGGATTCTAAATCATCTTTGATTGCTAGAGGTTCATACCTCTATAATTCAAGATATCTTCTTTATTGAATCATACCCTGCTTGGGTATCAATGACATACAACGACTAAAAATTATCTTCATACCATTTAGATAATAAAATACTTCAGAGGGAACTTTTACCAAATCCCTTCATACCTTATGCCACACAGGCATGGACACTTTTATACCTGTTCTGGCTGCCAACACTCTCTTTGATATTACCTCATCCATGGTGCTTTATGAATACTTTTAAAGTCCCATTCACCAAATTTCAACAATAACCTTCTCGTATTCATCCTCTCCTTGAGGTTGTCCATCACTGGTAACTGTCTTTCCCAACAACTCCAATTTCTTTCTGCATCAGTGAATCAATCTCTTGTACTAGAGAAATACAACAAACAACAAGAAAGGAGTCAAGGAACTCTTCCTTTGTCCAACCCCTTCTACACAGCTTTGGACTTTCAGTCCAAATGAATTATTTTCCAAGTCCTCACTACCTTTACTTAACACAGCTTAACCAAACCTATTCATTCAAACATACTTATTTATTTATTTTTCTTTGCTTTCACAGTTGTTCCATTTTGAGAATCATAATTCTTTTAAGCAAATCAAATTTTTAAGTGAGAAAATTATTCCTCCTTTTTCACTTATGCAATATACTCCCTGCTAGGATCTCTCTGCTCTTTTCCTTGAACACTCTTGGTTAGGTTCACCTTAACCTTATTGGATAAATCAACATGTTACAACAACACAATTTTTTTTCACAATGAATTATGAACTTGTGCTTCCTGTACATTACCATTTAGTTATCAGAGTGTTCAATGTTCATTTCTTAATCTTCCATTCTTCCATTCATGCATTATGTTTTAGAAGGTAATCCAGGATCTCTCTCTCTCTCTCTCTCTCTCTCTCTCTCTCTCTCTCTCTTTATATATATATATATATATATATATATATATATATATATATATATATATATGTTTGCATTCCACTACCCAATTCTCAATATTCATTAAGGTTGTGACTTTGTTCTCCTAACAGAGTCTTTACAAAGTTCCTCCATAGGGAACTCCTTCAGCATGCAACTTCCTTATTGCATATCCATCACTATTTGTGATGGCCTCAACCTTGATTCTACTTCAACTTTATCATTTTAGATGTTTACCAATATTCCATTAGGAATATAAACTTGCATTCTTATGGTGCATTCTGAATTACATATGCACACTATCCCATTGTGTTTTCATGCACAATGTTCTTATTACATGCTTCAACATATTATGTGTCTACTATAAGCACACTTATAGTTGTTTTTTTCTATATCTATTGAAATTTAGTTAGTTCATGATTGTTCATGACCATTTACATCCAACCTTTAAAAGTGTAATTAGGATTCCTTTTATCATGACAACAAAGCATCCCTGCTCAATTACTCTTTTATCAATTTATATTATCTTTCCCTGAGGAAATGGAATACATCCTCCTCAATTCATTATGCAATACATGTTGTTGCATCCTGCTGCACACAAGTTATTTGGATGAAGCAAACTTTAGAAGACCTACAAATAAGATATAGTAATCCCATTACTATTAACTGTGATAACACTAGTGCCATAAGTATCTCTAAAAATCCAGTAATGCATTCTAAAACCAAACACATCCCAATTAGATACCATTTTCTAAAAGATCAGACTACCCAAAAAGTGGTTAAAATAGTGAATGTAAACACCAAAGAACAAATAGCAAACATTTTCACAAAACCTTTTCCCAAGAGTATTTTTGAAAATCTTCGACATAAATTAGGAGTAAGTTAAAAACCTCATTAAAAACCATAAAATTTGTATTAGAAAGGGCACATGGTCAGGGGGATCTTTTCTACAGGAGAAGATACCTTGTCAAGAAGAGCTACCCTTTTAGAAACAAAGGGGGAGTCATTCAGTTGAGGCAAGCATAACATGATTACAAGGAGAGTTAGCCAAGTTCAAATTTTGGGTCAGCAACATACATAAATACAAAGATTAATCATAGGGGGAGCAACCCTCTGCCATTGATGTCAAAGGGGGAGAGTAACTTCAAAGGAGATAAGCATCATCACAGGGGGAGTTTGTGTATGAAGTTGGTGTGTTTCCCTCAATGACAAAGGGGGATATTGTTGGACATGTTGTCATTGATGTCCACAACTGATGTCATTATGATGTGATGATGAGTTGTTATGAACAACATGCAGATGAATCTACCTAAATCTCAGGAGAGGCAATGTATTAGATTTCATGATATCAACGCATTGCAAAAACATTATCGGGATCGAATTCCCCACAGATTAATGATATCGATAAGTTAGAATCCAAGTACAAAACCAAAAATCTTCGATGGGAAAGCGCATTGCAGAAATGTGATTGGGATTGAAATCCCCACAGTAAAACTACAAAGAATTGAGGAAGAATCATGTCCACTAATGTAGATTTCGAGACAATCCAGGATCATCAAATATGAGAGTTATAGAGGAGGACAGTCGTATCAACATCTTATTAAGTCTTGACCGTCGGATCTTAGTAAGGGCATATCAACGATGGGGAACCATTACAGGATGCAAGGGTTGAGTTAACGATCACGCAAGTTTCGGTTCAGCAATCCACATCGACTGTCGATTGTCACCTCCCAATAGATCTATGGTTGGCATCGATTACACTACCAACGAGAAGTTTCCATTATGGAACTCGAAGATGATTTTAAACGTAACCACTCCCATGTTGACCACTTCAGCGTTGAGCAACTACAGTGAAAATTGGAACAACAATTACCTGGACCTCTGAAGCCCCGAAGTCGCGAAGTCCTGATGTAAATAATGGTCGTCCATCTCAACCTTTGATTAAGTTATAGCCACTGGATTAAGCAGTAAAAGGATAAGTAAGGATTGGATATAGACGATTGATTTGGTTTCGGGAATTACGCAAACCATCAGATCAACCCTTGTGAGAGGTAACCACTTCGAGAAGTTGAAACTCTAGAAGATTGGATGAGAGAGAAATCACCCAAAGGATGAAGTACCAGAGGACTAGGTTCCAGTCCTCGGTCATGGGTTACGAACACATAATCCATGAGGCGCTGGGAACATTGCTTAATTAATAAGCCCGTGGTTTTGCGCATATTGTCACATGTAAATGGTTTGAAGGAAGCGCCTATGAAGAATTCGATTTCTGCAATATTTGTAGAGACATGGAATTGAGTTAAAAATGAAATCGATCCATATCTTTGATCGAATTATGAAAATTACTCTCACTAAATTAAAAACCTTCACGATAATGTTTGAATAATAATAAACATTATTGTTAATTTAAAATAAAGATGTGCGATGGTCCAAACAAAGGGACACAGTGCTTCATAGCTGACACTAGTTGAAATATTATATAAACGAGAAACAATGGTGAGAAGAAAGTGTGTATGTAGTTCATATCAGAATATCAAAGCAGAAGCAGAGTCCAAGAAGAAGAAGTGATGATTCCTATGAAGTGAGGGTGGAAGGGAAGAGCATGAATGGATTAATATCCTTTACTAAAGTGTAAAAACAGGGAGTTGGTGCTTCTTACTGTTGGTTCCCTAAAGTTAAGGGAATTGGTGCTTCTTAGGGTTGGTTCCCTAAAGTTAAGAGAGTTGGTGCTTCCTAGGGTTGGTACCCTAAAGAAAAGGGGGTTGGTGCTTCCTAGGGTTGGTTCCCTAAAGACAAGGGAGTTGTTGCCTTGAAGAATGGGATTTGTGTCTCCTAGAGTTGGTGTTCTAAAAAGGATTGGTGTCCTTCACTATTTCTTTATAAAACCTTTTAATTTATGTTAATTATATATTTATAATTGATTCTATATACAAGTCCATTGTTGATCTGTTGTGGTAAATAATAAAATATCAAAGTACATGCTAATTGTTGAAAAATGGAAATACTGATTCACCCCCCCCTCTCAGTATTTCCAACACAAAAAGGTTCTATTGTGACCCATTTTGTCATTATCTGGTAGTGACGTGTTTGTGGAAGGAGGGGTTACAGGGAATATCACCATGGGGCCATCTCGAGTAATGGGCCTTCAACCCTTCATCATTTTTGTGCAGATCTGAAAACATCCTCAGAGACCCGAAGTCCCATAGTCTCTGTCCTCACTAGCATCCATGGTGGAGCCTTTTCCACCCTTAAAGATATGAAGGTTTATATTTATCTGCACTTTAACACGTGGTTTAGAATTTGCAAGGGTCCTACACTAAATTCGCAGTCCTCGAGAGTTTTCATCAACGATCATGACTTAATCAATCATCGAGATCTACGGTTTGTGTGTTCTAACATGACCACTTGTTAACTCCTTCCTCATTGCACGCATAGATCCTATGTCGACACTTAGTCGAGCTATCCGACGGTCTTGATCAAAGCGCATAACCTCTTGATAATTAATGCCCTTACAACTTCAAATTACGCTTTCGCTCTCCTCTGTTGATCTATGTCCTTGATGGATGGTTTGATCTCCACTTCCCACAACTCTGAAAAATCTTGGTCACCTTCAAGCCTTGATGATCGACGACTCAGGCTTAATCACTAGTTGTGATGGACATTTGAGTTTGTTCTTTACTTCACAATCTATCGAAGATAGAAACTTCGACAAGGAAAATTTCAACACTTTAGTGTTTAACATACCCTCCTATATCCTTGAATCTCCTAGAGTCCCATAGTTCCTAAGTTCTAGAATTCCTCGCCACGTACTTTGGCCTTCAGCCTTCAGGATAGTATCACCCCTTGTCCCTTATGTTTTCTGTAGTAAGACTTCACCGAATTTCTTACGGTGTCCTCCCACTAGTTGATCGAATGGTTGAGAAAGGATCCCAATGGACCCTCAGATCAATGGCTTACATCGCTCCCAAATTATTTCCAACGATCTAACGGTTGGCGGGATTTCGCGAATCCACGTCTCTTACAGGTCTTGACCCATTTAAGCCCCGAAGGTTTAACTACTAGAAAGGTCATAAGGCAGGGATGACTACTTTTTGTCGGTTGATGGTTCCGCTTACCCTATCCTTTCACTATGCTTGATGTAACAGTTGAGAGAGATCTCGTAGGATCCTCAGATCTATGACTCTCATTACTTAGGGACTTCGACATTTAGGAATTTCAGTCGTTTAACACCTTTTTACTCCCGGATTGAGTCAACGTTGAATTTGACTATGACGTATATCCAATGGTCAGGAAGGATCCCGAATATCCTTAAATCTAAGGCTCGTGTTAATTTGCGCTTAAAAGTTGGTCAGGGTTTAATGATAAAGCAGATCCCACGACAACGGATAGGAAACCACTAGTTGTTGATCAACCGCTCGGTCACCGTTTTGACTAGTTTCATTCGACGAGATTTGGATATTATGAGGTTTCAACACCTCGAATTATGAGACCTTCGAAGTCCCGAAGCCTGGAGGCTAACTCCCTTTTTGTGTAGCACTGGGTTCCAGGGTCCTAGTCATATGGGGCTTTGAAAAGCCCCAAAGGGCTACACTCTTAAATCATACCCAATATTTGGTTAAGTTTGTAGACTTGAACCTGCGGTTAATTGGAAGAATGGTTTGAAGGAAGCTCCTTCCATTTACAGGACTCAAATTCTATAACATGAAAAGGGATTTTCAAGGGATGGACAAGTTCAGAACAGTATTGTAGAGTCCGACCTGACTCTGTATTCACGGATTTTATCCTTGGACAATAGTTTGGAGGATTAACACACACACACACATATATTTGGACAGGGATCACTCGTTGTTTGCGCCAAATTCGTTTAAAGGTCATTACTAACATTCCTCCTTCTCTAGACAAGATTAAAATAGAGCCATTAACAAAATGTGATATTCAGATTCTACTTCATGCTTACCGGGTTACGAGGCCATCAAAGTTACATTTTTTACCATTCAACATGATAGTTATATGCCACTGTGAAAGTCATGCACCAAACTCGTCATCCTACAATCACCCGAATGCAGAAGTTTACAAATAAAAAAAAGCATTATTACCATGAATGATACAATTCACATCTCTAACACAATCTCAGACATCCTATGGTTGATTTTTGGCCCATCCAAGCCTCATATTTAAACCTTGTTCTAATAGATAGGGTAGGGTAGGGTGCCAAACCCATTAAAAATTTTCTTAAGAAAATAAAGTTATTTGACTCTTTCATGAGCCCAAGCAGGACAAGTGTTGTTTGATACTCTAATACCAATTAGTCACACACCCGACCCCCTAAATAACCTTTTAAGTGATGGGGGTATAATTGTTTCCACTTTCCTATGACTCCCTAAATTCTCGAATGAGGAAACCATTGTGGTGTGCTCACCGAGATCTTTTTAACCACTGAAACCTTGTCCAAAATCGAGTCTTGCTTCGCAAGTTATGTCCTTTCATAGTTTTTAGGGCATAATTGGCCAATGCCCACCCCCTTTTCCACATGATATCACTTCTCTTGTATCGTATGACATGTTTGACATGTTATCATTGATGTCAACAATTGGTGTCATTATTATGTGATGATGAGTTGTTATGAACAACATGCAGAGGAATCTACCTAGATCTCAGGAGAGGCAACATATTAGATTTCACGAGATCATCGCATTGCAGAAACAATATTGGGATCAAATTCCCAATAGATCAATGATCTCGATCAGTTAGAATCCAAGTACAAAAACCAAAAATATCAGAAGGGAAAGCGCATTGCAGAAATGCAATCGAGATTGAAATCCCCACATTAAAACTACAAAAGAATCCAGGAAAGCATCTTGTCCACTGATGTAGATTTCGGGACAAACCAGGATTGTCAGATGTGGGATTTATAGAGGAAGATCGTCGGATCAACATTCGATTAAGTCCCGACCATCAGATCAACATCCAATTATGTCCTGACCATTGGATATCAGTAAGGGAAGATCAATGGTGGGGAACCATTGTGGGATGCAAGGGTTGAGTTAATGATCGCGCAAGTTTCGGTTCCACAATCCACACCGACCGTTAATTGTCACCTGCCAATAGATCTATGGTTGGCATCAGTTCCACTACCAATGAGAAATTTCCATTACGGAACTCAATGATGGTTTAAACGTCGTGCTATTTGGGACTCTACAATCATCCCTGATTGTTGATGTACTATGGGATCATTCTCGACCGTTAGATCAAGCACAGTGGAAGGAGAGCGTAAGGTGTACTAAACAACTAACAACAAGCGATCACCACAACCTTATGACCTATTCGGTAGGTAAACACTCCAGAGGGATTGAACTTCTCAGAGTTCGAGTAGCTCGGAGCCCTGGAGTCATGAATAGTCGAATACCCGAAGAGAGGATTTCCTTTGTGCCTAATCCCATGGTCCTAGCTCCTGGAATTATGAAAAGCTATCAAGAAGAAAGTGATAATATGCACTCCAACGTAATTTTCTCTGGGAGAGTTCGAAGACTACAAAGGTCGGATTCTCGAAGCTCCGAATTCCTGAAGTGAACAAGAATCTTCCACTTAACTATAGATCAAGTCATGGTTGTCGATTTGTTTGAAACCTCTGGACAAATCAAGATCATCCATCTATGGAAGTACGAATATCGACCATCTGATCTACTTCGGTGAAATGCACTCCAGAAGGTTGAATGATTGCAGAGGCCCGAAGTCTCGAAGGCCAAAATAAATATGAACCATTGATCTAAGAACTGATCACAATTGTTGGATCAAGGATTCATATAAACCTATGACCATATGATTAATATGAATCTACGATCAGGAGGAGGACATGTGCCACATCAGGAGATCCATGTCAGCAAGGACAAGTGGTGTAATTAGATGGTGACAAGTGTCTAGGTCTAATTGGCACTTTAGGTTACGTAAGTCATGAATCTAGGTGATACGTGGCAACCACTCTACTAGTGCCAAGTCATCAATGATTTCAGCAAGTTACATCACTCCAGGAGTTTGTCCTTCGGGGGAAACCAACGTCTACCACCAGCAACTACCCAAAGCGCCAAAGGTTGAAGTCAATGCTAATCATTGATCTAATATCCTTTGGAGTCTCACATGACCGTTAAATCAAAACAAAGTGGAAATATTATGTAAGAACTCCCATGTTAACCACTTCGGCATTGACCAAGTTTGGTGGAAAATGGAACAACAATTACATGAACCTATGAAGCCCCGGAGTCTCACAGTCCCAAAGTAAATAGTGGTCATCCATCTCAACCTTTGATTAAGTCATAGCCGCTAGATTAAGCAGTAAAAGGATAAGTAAGGATTGGATCTAGACCGTTGATTTGGTTCTGGGAATCACACAAACCATCGGATCAACCCTTGTGAGAGGTAACCACTTTGGGAAGTTGAAACTCCAGAAGATTGGATGAGAGACAAATCACTTGAAGGTTGAAGTACCGGAGGACTAGGTTCCAGCCCCCGATCATGGGTTACAAACACATAAGCCATGAGGCGCTGAGAACATTTCTTAATTAATAAGGTCGTGGTTTTGCGCATATGGTCACATGTAAATGCTTTGAAGGAAGTGCCTATGCACAATTCGATTTCTGCAATATTTGCAGAGACATGGAATCGAGTTAAAAATGAAATCGATCCATATCTGTGATCGATTTATGAAAAACACTCACTAAATTAAAAACCTTCAAGATAATGTTTGAATAATAATAGAGATTATTGTTAATTTAAAATGAATAGGTGCGATGGTCCAAACAAAGGGACACAATGCTTCATAGCTGACACCAGTTGGAAGATTATATAAACGAGAAATAATGGTGAGAATAAAGTGTCTTTGTAGTCCAGATCAGAAGATCAAAACAAAAGTAGAGTCCAAGAAGAAGAATTGATGATTCCTATGAAGTGAGGGTGGAAGGGAGGAGCACTAAAGGATTAATATCCTTTACTAAAGTGTAAAAATAGGGAGGTGGTGCTTCCTAGGGTTGGTGCCCTAAAGTTAAGAGAATTGTTGTTTCCTAGGGTTGGTTCCCTAAAGACAATGGATTTGGTTCTTCCTAGGGTTGGTGCACTAAAGAGAAGGGAGTTGGTGCTTCCTAGGGTTGGTGCCCTGAAGAAGGGGATTTATGTCTCCTAGAGTTGGTGCTCTAAAAATGATTGGTGCCCTTCACTATTTCTTTATAAAACCTTGTAATTTTTGTTAATTATATATTTATGATTGATTCTATATACAAGTCCATTGTTTATATTTTGTGGTAACTAATAAAATATCAAAGTACATGCTAATTGTTGAAAAAGGGCAATACCGATTCACCCCACCCCCCTCTCAGTATTTCCAACAATTAGTATTAGAGAAAGTTCCTTTGGCACAGTCTAACAACTGGAAGGTAGATCCTGAAGATGGATCAATAAGAGGGAATGTCTAACAACAAAGCACCATTATTCAATAGAGGTGGCTATTCTCTTTGGAAAATTAGAATGAAAATCTTCATGTTGGTTGTTGATTTTGATATTTGACAATCTATTGTAGATGGTTACACTGGACCAACTACTCCATCCAAAGAAGATGCAGGAAATAAAATACACAATAACAACTCAAGAGAAGTTAATGCAATTCTAGGAGGGTTGACAAATTCTGTATGTATGAAGGTTATGCATTGTAAGTCAGCGAAAGAAATATGGGACAAATTGGAGGTTGTATATGAAGGAGATAGCAAATTCAGGGAAGCCAAACTACAGACCTATAGAACTTAGTTTGAAAATTTGAAAATCAAATAAGAAGAGAACATTGTTGAATACTTTCAGGGGGTATATGAAGTAGTCATTTCAATCATAGCAATAGGAGAAGAACTTACAGATAAACCTATTGTGAAAAAAATACTAATGTCATTTCCTATGAGATATGATTCCAAGATTTCTACAATTGAAGGTAGGCTTGATATTGACACACCCACAGTTGATCAACTTCATGGAATTTTTACAACATATGAGATGAGAACATGGACCAATGAACCATCAAAAGAAGAAACAACCTTTAAGGTATCTAAAGAAAATAAGAAATAAGAACATATGCCTCATGAAGATCATTCAGACATATCAGATGTAGAAGAGGCCAACTTTATAAAGAAACTCCAAAAAGGATTTGGAAAATATAAAGGAAAGTTACCATTCAAATGTTTCAACTGTGGCAGAATTTGACACTTTGCTAACAAATGTCCCTATCCTAAGCAGAAGGAGAATGATGAAGAATCCCATAACCAGAAAAACCAATACAAGAAGAAATTTTATAAGAAAAAGAAAAGCTTTTACTCTAAAGAAGACATCAACTCTTCAGACATGAATGAAGATGAAGATTCAGATCTTCTATTTATGGGAATGAACACTCAAAATAATGATGTAGAATGAATAATATTTTGAATTTGAAGGAGAAGTGAACATAGAAGTAGAACTGTTTAGTTCTCTAGAAAAGCTAAGAAAGTATAAAAAGAAGAACAAGCTACTTAGGGCACAAGTTCAAGAATTTGAAGAATCACATCAATAAAAATAAATAGATGCATTAAAAACTATCAAAGAATCAGAGCAGATTATCAGTGATTTAAAATCCCAACTCCTGGAAGCTAATAAAATTGAAGAAGTCATTTTAAAACAACTTTGTGATAAAAAACAAGTATGTGAGAAACTAGAAGTTGAGATTAAGCTGCTAAAAAGTGAACTTGAGAAAGAAAAGAAGGGATTAAAATTTGAAAATAGTTCAAAAATCTTGGATGAAATTCTCAGTAGTTAGAGGTCACCAAACAACAAGACTAGTTTTGGATACACCCAAGACTCAACTTCTACATCACAAGGATCTGTCAAAAGACCAATCAGTTACGCAGATGCTCTAAAGGGCTCATTAAGAAGAGAAGATAATAAAGCAAAGATGATACCATTGAAAATTGTTCCACATAAACATAAATCAACATTCCCTACTAAAGTAAAAAATGACAGGAAGAATACAATCACAAGAAGGAATCCCCCTAACAAGTATCTATTTCTTGGATATTGTTACTCTTGCAATAACTTTGGACATAAGGAACTACACTGCAAAGCTTATGGACAATACAATTGTAGAAATGTCTAAATATATAAGAACAATAAGTACAATACAAAGAAGAGAAACTATAAATCATTTTCTCCTTTGCAAAACTTCAATAGTGAATGCCAAAAATGCAACAACTATGGTCATAAAACTAGTGAATGTAGATTGTCAAAATATAATAAAAAGACAAATGTTTCCAATAATAAAAAAGTATGGAAGAAAAAACAAACAAAGTGCAATGTAGCCTTATATGTGAGAAATCAAGGATGCAAGCGGTATATAGACAGTGGATGTTCAAAACACATGATTGGAGATCAAAGCAAATTTCTCAAGCTAAACAAGAAAGGAAAGGGAAAAGTGACTTTTGGAGAAAACATGTCAGACAAAATACTAGAAAAAGGCATTGTCAGTTTAGGGAATAATAAAACCAAAGCAGATGATGTACTTCTGGTAGAAAATCTCAAACGCAATCTCCTAAGTGTAAGTCAGACTTGTGATCAAGGTCACATACTTACTTTTGATTCTCAGAAATGTGAGATAAAAAAAAGGACACTGGAAAGCTAGTTGTAGTTGCACCACGGACATCTAGCAATGTGTACATCCTTAATATAGATGAAAAAGAAAAATGTTGTTTAAGCCAAATTGATGAAAGATGGCTATGCAATAGAAGGTTGGGACATTTAAGCTTTGACAACTTGATTAAATCCAATGAGAAAGAGGTATTTAGGGACCTGCTAGAAGTGATTAAACCTTCATATTCTATTTGTAAGCATTGTCAAATAAGAAAGAAAACAGGAGTTAGGTTCAAAACAAAAGAGCATTCTACAACAAAACCATTAGAACTTATTCACACATATCTATGTGGACCAACCAGAACCAAAAGTACTTACGGTGAACATTATTTTATGTTGATTGTTGATGATTACACAATATTGACCTGAGTATTCTTTCTAAAAGAAAAATCATAAGCCTTTGAGAAGTTTAAAATATACAAATCCCTTGTAGAAAATGAAACAGATCTAAGAATTAAATGTTCGATATCATACAATGGAGGATAATTCACCTCTAAAGAGTTTATTCAATTCTATGAAAATCATGGTATCAAAAGACAGTTTTTAGCTCCCAGGACTCCTCAACAGAATGGAGTGGTAAAAAGAAAAAACAAAACAGTTCAAGAAGCTACAAGAACAATGATAAATGAAGCCAAGCTTCCAGACAAATTTTGGAGAGATGCAATCTACACAACAATCCACATACTTAATATAGCTTAGTTGAGACCCAACCATGACAAAACCCCTTATGAACTATGGTTTGGAAGGCCAACATCTGTAAAACACTTTAGAACCTTTGGAAGTAAATGTTACATAAAGAATGATGAATATAACCTAGGAAAGTTTGATCCAAGATCTGATGAAGGAATATTCTTAGGATATTCATCTAATAAGAAATCATACAGATGTTATAATATTAGACTAATAAAGATAGTGGAAAGTGCCAATGTAAAAATATATGATCTAAAAAAGAGCATATCCCAATACACTGATAAAAAAATATTAACAAGAAGACGATGATGTGAAATATCAACATGAAGATGATGATGTAGAATCTCATCAAGAAGATGATAATAATGAAACACATGAATGAGCCACATACTTATGAAGAATACAATGAATAAATTTCCTTGCCAAGAGCTCCATCAAAAAGAGTTCAAAAGAATCATCCTGAAAGTCAGATTATTGGAGATAAAAATGCAGGAGTTGAAACAAGAAGGAGACTTACTTTTGACTCGGAGCAAGCAATGTTATCCCTAATAGAACCTAAGTTAGTTAAAGAAGCTAACAAAAGTAAAAATTGTAAAGAAGCAATGACTGAAGAACTAGACCAAATAAAGAAGAACTTGACTTGGGAACTAATTCCAATACCCAAGGACAAGAATGTGATAGGAACCAAGTGGATCTTCAAGAACAAAAAGAATGAAAATGGAGAAATTATAAAAAACAAATCCAGATTAGTTTGCAAAGGATATTCCCAAGTGGAAGGTATTGATTTTGAAGAGAATTTTTCTCTAGTAGCAAGACTTGAGGCCATTAGAATGTTCCTGGCATTTGCATGCTTTAGAAATTTCAAAATATATTAGATGGATGTCAAGTCAACATTACTCAATGGAACACTAGAAGAAGAAGTATATGTTGAGAAACCAGAAGGATTCATGTTAACAGAAAATCAAGACTATGTGTGCAAGCTGAAAAAGGCCCTATATGGTCTTAAACAAGCCCCCCTAGCATGGTTCTCTAGGCTTGATCAATACCTACAAAAACAAGGATATAAGAGAGGAATACTGAAAACAACCTATACATCAAAATTGAGGATAAAAACATGATTGTTGAGGTGGTATATGTAGATGACATCATATTTGGGAGTAACCTTACTACATTAAGAAGAAAATTTGCAACCAAAATGCAAGAAGAGTTTGAAATGTCTATGCTGGGAGAACTGTCATTTTTCTTAGGTTTACAAGTAAATCAAATAGAAAATGGAATATCTGTTTCCCAAACCAAATATATCAAGGAAATCCTGTATAAATTTGAAATAGAAGACAATAAACCTATGAGTAGTCCCATGGTCATTGGATGTAAACTAATCCTAGAAGATGACTCACCAAAAGTGGACCAAACAATGTATAGATCAATGGTTGGATGTTTTCTCTATTCAACAACAACAAGACTTGACATCATGCAGGTTGTAGGACTCGTGGGCATATTTCAATATGCACCTAAAGAAACTCACTTAAAAGCGGTAAAAATAATATTGAGATACCTTCAAGGCACCCTAGAACTTGGATTATGGTATCCAAAAGATAAAGACTTCAATCTAACTGAATATACTGATGCAGATTGGTTCGATAGCATAAATGATAGGAAAAACACCAGTGGAGGAGAATATTTCTTGGGAAAAATTCTAGTATTATGGTCAAGCAAGAAACAAACATCCACATCACTCTCTAAAATAGAGGCATAATACATTGTTGTTGCATCTTGCTACACACAAGTTCTTTGGATGAAGAAAATTGTAGAAGACCTACAAATAAGATATAATAATCCCATTACTATTAACTGTGATAACACTAGTGCCATAAGTATCTCTAAAAATCCAGTAATGCAATCTAAAATCAAACACATCCCAATTATATACCATTTTCTAAGAGATCAAGATACCCAAAAAGTGGTTAAAATAATGAATGTAGACACCAAATAACAAATTGCAAAAATTTTCACAAAACCTTTGCCCAAGAGTATTTTTTAAAATTATCGACATAAATTAGGAGTAAGTAAAAACCTCATTAAAACCATAAAAATCGTATCATAAAGGGCAAATGGTCAAGGGGATATTTTCCACAGGAGAAGATACCTTGTCAGGAAGAGATACCCTTTTAGAAACAAAGGGGGAGTCATTCAGTTGAGGCAGGCATAGCATGATTGCAAGGGGAGTTAGCCAAGTTCAAATTTTGGGTTAGCAACATACATAAAGACAAATATTAATCATAGGGGGAGCAACCCTCTGACATTGATGACAAAGGGGGAGAGTAACTTCAAAGGAGAGAAGCATCATCACAGGGGGAGTTTGTGTATGAAGTTGGTGTGTTTCCCACAATGAAAAAGGGGGAGATTGTTGGACATGTTGTCATTGATGCTCACAACCGATTTCATTATGATGTGAGGATGAGTTGTTATGAACAACATGCAGAGGAATCTACCTAAATCTCAAGAGAGGCATCATATTAGATTTCATGAGATCAATGCATTGCAAAAACACTATCGGGATCGAATTCCTGACAGATCAATGATATTGATCAGTTAGAATCCAAGTACAAAACCAAAAATCTTCGAAGGGAAAGCTCATTGCAAAAACGTGATCGGGATTGAAATCCCCACAGTAAAACTACAAAGAATTGAGGAAGAATCATGTCCACTAATGTAGATTTCGGGACAAACTAGGATCGTCAAATCTGGGAGTTACATAAGAGGACCGTCAGATCAACATCTGATTAAGTCCTAACTGTCGGATCTCAGTAATGGCAGTTCAATGATGGGGAACCATTGCGGGATGCAAGGGTTGATTTAACTATCATCCAAGTTTCGGTTCCGCAATCCACACCGACCGTCGATCATCACCTCCCAATAGATATACGGTTGGCATCAGTTCCACTACCAACGAGAAGTTTCCATTATGGAACTCGATGATGATTTTAAACATAACCACTCCCATGTTGACCACTTCGATGCTGACCAACTACAGTGAAAATTGGAACAACAATTATCTGGACCTCCAAAGCCCCGGAGTCTCAAAGTCTCGAAGTAAATAGTGGTCGTCCATATCAACCTTTGATTAAGTCATAGTCACTGGATTAAACATTAAAGGATAATTAAGGATTGGATCTAGACGGTTGATTTGGTTCCATGAATGATGCCAACCATCGAATCAACCCTTGTGAGAGGTAACCACTTCGGGAAATTGAAAATCTATAAGATTGGATGAGAGAGAAATCGCTCGAAGGAAGAAGTACCGAAGGACTAGGTTCCAACCCTCGGCTATGGGTTATGAAGAAATAATCCATGAGGCATTGAGAACATCGCTTAATTAATAATCCCGTGGTTTTGCGCATATTGTCACATGTAAATGGTTTGAAGGAAGCTCCCATGCATAATTCTATATCTGCAATATTTGCAGAGACATGGAATCGAGTTAAAAATGAAATCGATCTATATCTGTGATCGATTTATGAAAATCACTATCACTAAATTAAAATCCTTCACGATAATGTTTGAATCATAATAGATATTATTGTTAATTTAAAATGAAGATGTGCGATGGTGCAAACAAAGGGACACAATTCTTCATAGCTGATACCATTTGGAAGATTATATAAATGAGAAATAATGGTGAGAAGAAAGTGTCTCTGTAGTCCATATTAGAAGATCAAAACAGAAGCAGAGTCCAAGAAGAGGAACTGATGATTCATATGAAGTGAGGGTGGAAGGGAGGAGCACAGAAGGATTAATATCCTTTACTAAATTGTAAAAACAGGGAGTTGGTGCTTTCTAGGGTTGGTTCCCTAAAGTTAAGGGAATTGGTGCTTCCTAGGGTTGGTGCCCTAACATTAAGGGATTTGGTGCTTCCTAGGGTTGGTACACTAAAGACAAGGGAGTTGTTGCTTCCTAGGGTTGGTTCCCTAAAGACAAGGGAGTTGGTGCCCTGTAGAATGGGATTTGTGTCTCTTAGAGTTGGTGTTCTAAAAATGATTGGTGTCCTTCACTATTTCTTTATAAAACCTTGTAATTTATGTTAATTATATATTTATAATTGATTCTATATACAAGTCCATTGTTGATCTGTTGTGGTAAATAATAAAATATCAAAGTACATGCTAATTGTTGAAAAATGAAAATATTGATTCACCCCCCCTCTTAGTATTTCCAACATGATATGGCTCTATCGTGACCCATTTCATCATTATTTGGTAGTGACGTGTCTGTGGAAGGAGGGGTTACATGGAATATCACCGCAGGGTGATCTTGAGTATCGAACCTTTGACCCTTCATCATTTTTGTGCAGATCTGAAAACATCCTCAGAGACCTGAAGTCCCAGAATCTCTGTCCTCATTGTGATCCATGGTGGATCTCTTTCCACCCTTAAAGATATGAAGTTTGAGATTTATCCTCACTTTAACACGTGGTTTATAATTGGCAAATGTCCTACACTAAATTCACACTCCTCGAGCGTCTTCATCAACGATCACGACTTAATCAATCATCAAGATCTACGGTCCGCATGTTCCAACATGACCACTTGTTAACTCCTTCCTCATTGTGCACATAGATCCTATGTCAAAACTTAGCTAAGCTATCCAACGGTCTTGATCAAAGCGTAGAACCTCTTGATAATTAACGCCCTTACAACTTCAAATTTTGATTTCTCTGTCCTCCGTTGATCTATGTCCTTGATGGACGGTTTGATATCCACTTCCCACAACTCTGAAAAATATTGGTCACCTCCAAGACTTGATGATCGACGACTCTAGCTTAATCATTAGTTGTGATGGACGGTTGAAGTTGTTCTTTACTTCACAATCTATTGAAGCTAGAAACTTCGACAAAACAAATTTCGGTGCTTTAGTGTTTAACATACCCTCCTATATCCTTGAATCTCCAAGTGTCCCGTAGTTCTGAAGTTTCATAATTCCTCACCACGTACTATGGCCTTCAGCCTTCGAGATAATATTACCCCTTGTCCCTTATGTTTCCCCTAGTAAGACTTTGTCGAAGTTCTTACGCTGTCCTCCCACTAGTTGATTGAATGGTTAAGAAAGGATCCCAATGGACCCTCATATCAACGGCTCACATCGCTCCCAAATTATTTCCCTCGATCTAACGGTTGGCAAGATTTCATGATTCCGTGTCCCTTACAGGTCTTGACCCATTTAAGTCCCGAAGGACTACCTACTGGAAAGGTCATAAAGCAAGGAGGAGTGCTTTTTGTTGGTTGATGGTTCCGCTTACCCTATCCTTTCACTATGCTTGATCTAACAGTTAAGAGAGATCTCGAAGGATCCTCAGATATACAACTCTCATTACTTCATGACTTCAAAATTTAGGAGTTCCGGTCATTTAATGCCTTTTTACTCTGGTATTGAGTCAACGTTGAATTTGAATGTGACGTATATCCGATGGTCAGGAAGGATCTCGAATATCCTTAGATCTAAGGCTCGTGTTACTTTGTGACTAAAACGTTGGTCAGGGTTTAATGATAAAGAAGATCCCACGACAACGGATAGGAAACCACCAGTTGTCAGTCAACCGTTTGGTCACTGTTTTGAATGGTTTCCTTCAAAGTGATTTGGATGTTATGAGGTTCCAACACCTCGAATTCTCGGACCTTCGAAGTCCCGAAGCACGGAGGCTAACTCCCTTTTTTTGTAACACTGGGTTCCAGGGTCCTGGTCATATGGGGCTTTGAAAATCCCTAGAGGGCTACACTCTTAAATCCTACCCAATATTTGGTTAAGTTCGTAGACTCGAACCTGCGGTTAATTGGAAGATCCTTCCATTTACATGACTGAAATTCTATAACATGAAAAGGGATTTTCGAGGGATGGACGAGTTCAGAATAATCTTGTAGAGTCCGGCCTGACTCTATATTCACAGATTTTATCCTTGGACAGTCTTTTGGAGGATTAACACACACACACACACACATATATATTTGGACAGGGGTCACTCATTGTTTGCCCCAAATTCGTTTAAAGGTCATTACTAACATTCCTCCTTCGCTAGACAAGATTAAAAATAGAGCCATTAACAAAATGTGATATTCATATTCCACTTCAAGCTTATCGGGTTACGAGGCCATTAAAGTTACAATTTTTACCATTCAACAAGATAGTTATATGACACTGTGCAAGGCATGCACCAAACTCGTCGTCCTACAATCACCCGAATGCAGGAGTTTACAAATAAAAACAAGCATTATTACCATGAATGATACAATTCACATCTCCAACACAATCTCAGACGTCCAATCATGCATTTCAATTCGATTACACATAATATCTGAAATACTTATCTGTATTCTAAGTTAGAGCTACCAAACTGATTGTGGGTGTTTTCCTTTCCACCCACTCTTAACACTTTGGCCACCCCTGTGCCAAGCCATGATACCACCAGGGAGTTATTTCTTTTCTTAGGATCTTCTATGTTCCAAATCATAACTCTTACATGATTTCTATGATTTTTTTCCAAGCCCCCTTCTGGGAATGGAATTATTCTCACACCTCTCTAACTCTCTTCTTTTCTCCCCTCCTCGCCCTTTCTCTATTTTCCTTGTCTACATTTTTGCATTCTCTTGCACACCTACCCCCCTAGGAAGGTTTTGGACCTATCCTATTCCTTCTTCCAGAAGGAAATCGGCTAAATCTGGGCCTGCATGAAGATTTCCCTTTGTGGTACTTCAGGCTAACAATTTTTTTTCTTCTCATCCAGGCCCTCCATGCTTTCATTCATTGGGGTAGTTGGTCATTCAACCACCGGTCCTTTTCTCATCAACTGATTTTTCCTTGGGATCGGGATAAGGATTATTATTCTATATCAAATACTTTAGCAAAGAGGATTGGGTCATCTTGGCATGATGAACCCTCTCTACAAGTTTCCTCACTCTTTCCTCTAGTGGTATCATGGCCAGTACTTCGAGGCTTCACCCTCACAGTCAATTGTTGTCAATATAACAATAATACATTTACATTGTTCACATGCCATGGCATGATAATCATAAGTAATTATTAATTACAAGATGGGGGAAACATGGGTGTTATATATATATATATATATATATATATATAATGATAGATATTACAATATTATCTGAAAAATAAACCAAACATGAAAGAAAATGAGGGTGGATTGAGGGTGAGGGTGGGGGTGAGGGGAATAATAGAGAAAACATATTATGTTATGTTTTCTCTATTATTCCTTCCACCCCCACCCTCATATTGAGAGTGATATATTGAGGGTGGGGGTGAGGGGAGTAATAGAGAAAACATAACATAATATGTTTTCTCTATTATTCCCCCCACTCCCACCTAGGGGTGGGTGGAGTAATAGAGAAAACATAACATAATATGTTTTCTCTATTATTCCCCCCATTCCTAGTGGGAGTGGGGGGGATAATAGAGAAAACATATTATGTTATGTTTTCTCTATTACTCCCCCCACCCCCAGGTGGGGGGAGTAATAGAGAAAACACATTG
>ML805353.1:34165-46838 GCA_009831015.1 Picea engelmannii | reverse complement strand
CCTTGTTACTTCCTTTTTGGTAAAAGACATAATAGTTTAAGGATTCAGTTTATAAACGATAGCCTTGTCTTCTTTATAAATTGAATTATCATATATGAATTTACTGTATTGTAGGCTTCCCTCTTGCATAAATTCATAATCTTGGAACTGTTATGATTTCTTTTATGTCTTGTTTGTCCTGTAACTCACTTCAGGAAGCATTATAGCTGATCCCTTGCGAGAATGCTTGAGAGCTAAACGGTGTGAACTTCTTCCTCCAACCTGCTTACGAAGTCATCTTACACAGGGCAAACTTGGAGCGTATCCAGGTTAATTAGATAGATGTTTGTCGTTTAATTAATTATTAGTTTAGTTAGATTTAGATTAGATTATTTAATTGCAGTTAGTTTCCTTTCTGTTTCATAAAATATAAAAAGACAAAAATAGATCCTTGGCTGTCTTAGGGCAGCGAACATATGATTTTTTTCAGGTTTTAATCAAATCTGTCATTTGTCCATATTGTATATTTGTGAATAAAGAATGATTGCAGCTGACAATTAAGTAGTTGATTTGAGTTATTATGATCATAGTTAGTATTTAGTAGTTAGAATAGTTAGCGTAGTTTATAATTAGTTTAGTATAGTTTAGTTAAGTTTGTTTTATTAATTTCTAGTTTCCTTAGTTTAGATCATTTAGCTTAAATCACTTTCTCTTCGGTTTCCTTGCGAGACCTTAGAGCGGCCAACAGAGCCGTTAAACTCGTCAGGGTGGTCAATACCAAATGGCTTGGGTTATTTAGACAACCCCGGACCGGTTCCACTCTCCCAGTTGACGGACGGTCATTTTCGCCCGTCAACAGGGGAATAATAGAGAAAACATAATTGAGAGTGGAGGTGGGAGGAATAATAGAGAAAACATAATACTCTCATATTGAGGGTGGGGTGGAGGGAATAATAGGGAAACCATATTATGTTTTCCATATTATTTCCCCTACCCCCACCCTCATATCCCACCCTCAGGGGTGGGGGTGGGAGGGAATAATAGGGAAACCATATTATGTTTTCCCTATTATTCCCCCCTACCCCCACCCCCACCCTCATATCCTACCCTTAGGGGTGGGGGTGGGCGTGGGGTGTAATAATAGGGGAAACATATTATGTTTTCCCTATTATTGCCCCCCACCCACACCCACACCCCCATATTAGGGAATAATAGAGAAAACATAATATGGTTTCTCTATTATTCCCACCACCCCCACCCTAACCCTCATATTGAGGGTGGGGTATTAGGGAGGGAGTGGGGGTAATATGTTTTCTCTATTATTCCCCCCACTATTTTCTCTATTATTCCCCCCCACCCTCAATATGGGTGGGGGTGGGGATTGCGATAATAATAGAGAAAACATATGATACGAGGGTCGGGGGAATAATAGAGAAACATACTATGTTTTCCCTATTATTCCCCCCCATCCACACCCTCATATATATTGAGGGTGGGGGTGGCAGGAATAATAGAGAAAACATATGATATGAGGGTGGGAGGGATAATAGAGAAAACATATATGAGGGTGGGGGAAAAAAATAGAGAAAACATAATATGTTTTCCCTATTATTCTCTCCACCCTCACCCTCATATATGAGGGTGGGGTGGGTGCGGGAAAATAATAGGGAAACAATATTATGTTTTCCCTATTATTCCCCCCCACCCACACCCCTAGGGTTGGGGGGGGGGGAATAATAGGGAAAATATATTATGTTTTCCCTATTATTCCCCTCTAGACCCACCCCCACCCTCATATTATGTTTTCCCTATTATTCCCCCCTATCCCCACCCTCACCCTCAAGAAAAACATAATATGAGGGGTGGGGGGGAGTAATATGGAAAACATAATATGAGGGTGGGGGTGTGGGTGGAGCCTGATTATCTTCCTGATTCAGAGGTCCTTACTTTCAGTCGTGTTTATACCCCATGAAGTATTTACACCCCAGAAGTATGTACACTCTTCCACGTGGGGGAGTGTAGAGGGGGGGTACCCCCTCTGCGGGGTCCGGTGGGGCTATCCACCCAGTTGGGGGGTCTGCGGGAAAGCGGGGGTTCAGGGGCGAAGCCCCCGAAGGAAAAATTCCTTGTAAATGTATATTGCAGTTTAATTGTAAATCTGGACCGTTCATTATAAGGTCGCAGATCTAATGGTAGAGATTATGTTAGGGTTTTTTTCCCTAGAAGGCAACCCTCTTTTATGAGGGAAATGTATTACATCTATGGTTGATGGTGAATATTGTATTCTAAGATAGGAGACTGTGAGAAAAAGAAGAGGAAGTTACAGCGGGTTTGTTGTAGGTTGTATCCCTTCATATGCTGGATAATAATAAAGGAAGGACCTGGCAATTTCTCTGGTGGACGTAGCCCACACTGGGTGAACCACGTAAATCTGTGTGTCTATTGTATTCTGTATCTTCTGTGTTTTGTTTCCACATTTGTTTTATTTTATTGCTCCATGGTTCTGTCTTTCTAACAGGTGGGGGGTAATTATAGGGAAAACATATTATGTTTTCTCTATTATTCCTCCCCACTCCCACCCTCATATATGTTTTCTCTATTATTCCCCCCACCCTCATATCACATATTTGGTCTATTATTCCCCCAACCTCCACCCGGAATATATATGAGGGTGGGTGTGAGGGGGAATAATAGGGAAAATATATTATGTTTTCTCTACTATTCCCCGCCACCCCCATATATATTTTCTCTATTATTCCCCCCTCTCATATAATATGTTTTCTCTATTATTCCCCCCACCCACACCCTCAATATATATGAGGGTGGGGATTGCGGGGAATAATAGGGAAAACATATTATATTTTCTCTATTATTCCCCCCACCCTCATATCATGTATTTTATCTATTATTACCCCCATCCTCACCCTCACCCTCATAATATGTTTTCCCTATTATTCCCCCCATCCTCATATCATATGTTTTCTCTATTAGTCCCCCCACTCCCACCCTCAATATGAGGGTAGGGCGAATAATAGAGAAAACAATCGGGGAGGGTGGGCGTGGAGGAATAATAGAGAAAATAGTGGGGGGATAATATAGAAAACATATTAACCCCACCCCCTCCCTCATACCCCACCCTCAATATGAGAACGAGGGTGGGGTTTGGGGGAATAATAGAGAAAACATATTATGTTTTCTCTATTATTCCCTCATATTATTCCCCCACCACCACACTCAATATGAGGGTATGATTTCTCTATTATTCCCCCCACCCTCATATATATTGAGGGTGGGGGTGAGGGAAATAATAGGGAAAACATATTATGTTTTCCCTATTATTCCCCCCACGCCCACCCTCAATATATATGAGGGTGGGGATGAGGGGAATAATAGAGAAAACATAATATGTTTTCCCTATTATCCCCCCCAACTCCCACCCTAATATATGAGGGTAATATGTTTTCCCTATTATTTCCCCACACCCCCACCCTCATATATGAGGGTGGGGGTGGGGGTGAGAGAGAATAATAGTGAAAAAATATTATCATATATGAGGATGGGTGTGGGGAGTTGGGGGGTGGAATAATAGGGAAAACATAATATGTTTTCCCTATTATTCCTCCCCACCCCCACCACTAGAGAGTGGGGGTAGGGGGGAATAATAGGGAAACCATAATATGCTTTCCCTATTATTCGGTGGGGGTGAGGGGGAATAATAGGGAAAACATCACCCTCATATTTGAGGGTGGGATGGGGGGGAATAATAGGGAAACCAGAATATGAGGGTGAGGGTGTTTTCCCTATTAATCCCCTCACCCCCACCCTCATATCATCCAATGAGGTTAAGTCATCTATGTACTCGCTTAAATAATAAAAATGAGAGAAGATGTGTATACAATAGACTTGACCCGCATAAACTAGTTATTTAAATCGATGGGGGTGGATAATCTTTACCAGGAATTGTGGCTAACGAGTGAGATATATTAGCTACTAAGAATGATGAACTAGAAATGGATTGGCTATAAGTGAGATCATATGAAAAATATATTGATTAAATTTAATAATCGGTAGAAGCGACGGTAGAGGTTTTTGTCGATCAATTGAGTACAACTTAGTTGAGTCCTATAATTGTTATTCAGAATTGGTTGAATTCGTTATTATATAGAAAAGGGGGAATTAGTTTGACTGCTTGGCACCCTAAATAAACATCGGTTCATTAATGCGTAGGGTAATATGAGTGGGTAATCTTGAATGTACAACTGGTATGTTGTTATTACCCCATGCATTGTATCTAGGTCTATCTGAGCCCGCTCATGTTTGAAGTTCAAGGAGAATCTATGCACTCATAACTTGGAGCCTTCATAATCATTCTAAGTTATCTCCTTATTAATAGTTATTGGCGCCCGAAGAAATAGGTTGCAGTCGAAGATAAATCTATGATCCATGCGTGTGTGGTACTATACCTGAACCAAACTCAACTCTAGACCAGTCTTGATTGATGGTGCCTCTTGGTGCCCATGTACATTGGGAGCACTGTAATTAAAGATGTGATCATCCTGGTAGTGTCCAATATGAGGGGTGGTCGAAGTGATTGAGATCTGAGTATAAGGGAATCCTTCATGAACAAGGCAAGAAATATCTGGTATGGTTACTGGAACAAGATGGAAAGGGATTTTTGAGAATCCCTGAAAACGTGGTAGTATTATCCTTCGATCTCCTAGTAGATGGGGAAACAGAATATGAAGTGCTCCTTGGTCTCGATGGTATTCGCTTGAATATGGAAAATTTGTTAGGTCCTGTCCATCGAGGGATATGATACTTGGCTTCCAACCAAAGCCAATGTGATCCAACCCAAAATTGGCCAAGATGGATCTTGAGAGCATGCATCCAATGACGATGTGTGTAAGAAGGTCAAACAACGAGGGGGAATAATAGGGAAAACATATTCTAATATATGAGGGTGGGGGTGAGGGTGGCGGTGGGGGGGAATAATAGGGAAAACATATTCTAATATGTGAGGGTGAGGGTGAGGGTGGGGGTGGGCATGTGGGTGGGGGGGAATAATAGGGAAAACATATTCTAATATTATGTTTTCCCTATTAATATTATGTTTTCCCTATTATTCCCCCCTACCCCCACCCTCATATATGAGGGTGGGGGTGAGGGGGGATTATAGGGAAAACATCACCCTCATACTTGAGGGTGGGGATGGGGGGGGATAATAGGGAAAACATATTATGTTTTCCCTATTAATCCCCCCCACCCCCATCCTCATATAATCTAATGAGGTTAATTCATATTTGTAATCACTTAAATAATGAAAACAAGAGAAGATGTGTATCCAATAGACATGACCCACATAAACTAGTTATTTAAATTGATGGGGTGGATCATCTTTACTAGGAATTGTAGCTAGCATAAATGGCCCAATACCTATAGTCGATGGGGCATCCTACTACTGAGTCAGAGATATTATCTACTCAGATTGATGAACTAGAAATGGATTGGCTATAAGTGATATTAGATGAAAATTATATTGATTAGCTTTAAGAATCGGTAAAAGCGACGATAGAGGTTTTTCTCGATCAATTGAGTACATCTTAGTCAAGTCCTAGAATTGTTATTCAAAATTGGTTGTATCCGTTATTATATAGAAAATGGGGAGTTAGTTTGACTGCTTGGCATCCTAAATAAACATTGGTTCATTAATGCGTAGGGTAATATGAGTGGGTAAGCTTGAATGTACACCTGGTATGTTTCTATTACCCCATGCAATGTATCTAGGTCTATATGAGCCTGCTCATGCTTGAAGTTCAAGGAGAATCTATGCACTCATAACCCAGAGCCTTCCTAATCCTTCTGAGTTATCTCCTTATTAATTGGTATTGGCTCCTGAATAAATAGATTGTAGTCGAAGAGAAAGCTATGATCCATGAGTGTGTGGTACTATCCCTGAACCAAAATCATTTCTGGCCCAGTCTTGATTGATGGTGCCTCTTGGTGCCTGTGTAAGTTGGGAGCACCGTAATTAAATATGTGATCATCCTGGTAGTGTCCAGTCTAGGGGCTGTTCGAAGTGATTGATATCTGAGTCTGAGGGCATCCTTCATGAACAAGGAAAGAAATCATTGGTATGGATACTAGAACAAGATGGAAAGGGAGTTCCAAGAATCCTTGAAAACGTGGTAGTACTATCCTTTGATCTCATAGTAGATGGGGAAACAAAATATGAAGTTATCCTCTGTCTCAATGACGGTCACTTGAAGATGGAAAATTTGTTAGGTCCTGTCCACCGAAGGATATGATACTCGACTTGCATCCGAAGCCAATGTGATCCAACCCAAAGCTGGCCAAGAGGGATCTTGAGAGCACGCATCCAAAGACGATGCATGTAAGAAGGTCAAACAATGAGGTCATCCCTTAGTTCCATGAAGTGCTCTGCATATAATGCCAACTTGGGACTCAACCTACCTGGTGGGGCAATCCAAGTGACTTGGATGTACTTCTTATATATGTTATTTCTGATAATCTTATTCAACTCTTTCTTATTCGGTAGGATGTGGACAAGGGCATATAATGACTACCTGAACGTGGGGAGGTGGTCCATCGAGATACCAACTGAATACAGTAAACAATTGGCCTCTGAAAACCAATAGTGTACTCATCCAGGAGGGTGGGTCGACGTAATGGCCTCCGAGGAACAATATGTGTGGTAAGGATAAAAATCGCTACCAAAAGTCAAGTCAGCAAAGCTTCGAACATGATGTAAGACCAGTACAAAAATGGTTTTTAGATAAAAGGGGTGGAACAAAAACTCTTCCTAACTGATGGGCTGGGAAATTGTCCACTTGATTTTGATAGTGAAGCGAAGCATGAGGAGCTCAACTCTCTTTGTCTTGACCCAATAAAACTCAAGCAGACTAGGTACCCAAACCTCTAAGTTGTAAAGGACCGTGGGCTTTATAATGGTTTCCAAGAGGTCCATCTTGGATGATATGCCTTGAAAATGGTTATGAAAACATTGTCTCTCGAGAAGAGAAAGGGAGTCGTAGCCCTTGTTGATTTGGGCTGGAGATCCTGCCTCAAACCAAACCTAGACACTAAGAAGTGAAGCCCAAACTATGTCTATGTTGTGGCGATCTCGGTCTCCTCCCCTCGAAAATATAAGTGGAACTCTGACAAGACATTCTTCGATCCATTGAAGATCATAACCTTGGTTTTATCCAGGTTAGATCATCAACTATTAAACATCACAAAATCTAGATAGGGCATCCAACTATCTCTGAAACTCTTTAGGGTGGAGGCAAAGAGGATCACTTTGTATGGAAAGAGGAGAATGGAGATCAAGACATTGTGGAGGAGAGAACCATATCCATGTTGGATATGCTCGTAAATGTGTGGATACACCAACTCAAATGCTAGGAGATCTTTGCCCTCCATGTCACCATATTTTCTCCATGAGACCCCATTTAATTAAAAAGCACTTTTCGTAAAGGAAACGTAAAAAAATGAGACAAAGTACACTAATTGAGATGGGAGAAGATTGTTGAATTTATTAATAAACACAAAATATAGAACACAATCTAGAGAAAACAAAAGGAAAATATCCTTGAGTATTTGGTTTTGGGATTATATAAAGAACTATTGATCAAATATAAGTAAATACATTTAACTAAATTAATGTTTATCCACTCAAATACATTTTGTCGTAGAGTTTTTTAGTCTTCATAGACATGAATAAATTCTTAATTGGTATGTAATTTTTAGTTTCTCAAAATGCCTATGTTTTTTTGTTGTTTAACTTCAATGTTGCAACCCATCATGTTTTACAGTTTGGAACTTGGAACATTGTGGTTCAGGCACTCTATTAGGAAGTCAAGCACACACTATCTGCCTTGGTTGGAGCTTTTGGCCCTACTTGCTGATATGCAACCCTTCGTTGATTTGTTTGCCTACTGGTTTGGTAAGGTTTTTCTTCCCAATGGCTGAATCAATCCATTAGGTTCCAATCTGAGGGTGTGTGTGGAGGTGGATTTTAAGCATAAGGTTCCCCTTGTCATCTCTATGTACACCATTGATGGGGTCTGCTAGAATAACGCAAGGTACCTTAACTTACCAAATGCATGCGAAGTATGCTAGACACAAGACCATCTTATTCAAGACTGCGTAGTTCATCGCACTAGGTCGAGGGAGGTAGGTGTGGGAGGCTCTATCACACCGATGGTTTATTATGGTATGGAAAGTGGTGATACCTTGGTTTCTTCAGGGTAAGGTGTTGAGAGTTGTGGTCCTTCACCAATAGTTGGTTCTAGAGAAGATGATAAAAAGTGAATACTCAGAGTCGACAGGACTCGGAGCTAACCTACAAGATTCATAGAAAAGATAGAACTTCATTCAAAAGGAATATAGAGCCACAAACTACTAAAATTTTTATATGTTTCAAACCCCTCCAAGACTAGATTCCATCTATTAGACAAATACACCATTGCATCCCAGTAAGACTAAAATTGCAGATTAGGACTGAAGTCCCCACCTAGATTGTCCACACAAGTGAGGGAAGAGATTATATTTCACTTGTTATAATTTACCTGTTACCCAACCTAAATCTCCATACTCCTCGGAACTGCACTGACACCCTCCCCCCGACTCAAAAGGCCAGAGGGTTGTCGAGCCTGCCCACCCAAATTCTCAAATGATAGGACTCTTCGTATAACTTGATAGAACATAGAGCCAGGTTCAAAGACGTCATATCTATATATATATATATATATATATTCTTGGTTTCAGTTCGCCAAAATATATATTACAAAGTCAAGTTTAACCAAATATCGGTCGATTTTTCTCATAGGAGTCCAGACAGTGGCTGGTAGGCTGGTTGTAAGCCTCCCTATTCTATACTTGGCTTGGTTAGGGTCACCCGATAGTATATAGATATAGTAGGAGGAGATCGTACTGACCATACCTTAGTTATAGGAGTCGAGCTCACTAAATAGTTCTCATTATGAAATAGTTAACTATAGTGACTTAGTAAATCCTTATTACGCCATTGGTGCATATTCTTATGTGTTTCCTTCTTTTACGAATGTTTTTTTTTTTGTAACTAGGAGAATCGGTAACAACGACAGTATCGTACTCGCGTGACACGGGGTCGAATCCTGTCGGCTGCCTTATAACCCCTAGGGAGAAACGCACCGCCCGCAAGCACGCCCTCCGGGTAAATCGGGGTGAGAATCAACCTTGAGACCTCATTTTACATAGTTCCTTCCATTTACACGGCACTTGCCAATCGGTCTACACCCCTACGGGCAAACAATTCCTTTTACGAATGTTAATGAATCATATTCCAATGAGATTACTTCTGACAGATGATGCTTGCGTAGATCCAAATATTGTTTCCTTGAATGATGTCGATGGCGCGAAAATGTATTTTTCCAAATACAACCACTATCACAGATCCATTTTTTTTTCCGTCTGATGACGATTCTGGTGATGTTAGGACCAACCAATATTGCAGATGTTGTTGGCTTGGATCTTGAGGTGTTCAGACAAATCCCATGTTGTTGGCACAGATCTAGATGTTGTTACTTCTAGGATATGCCACACTCTGACCACCAGAGCGGTTTGGTCTTGATCAAGGATGATGTTGCTGGAGCAGAGCCAAATATTGGTCCAGGACAACACTTGTGCATGCAACCATGGTCCTTCTTTGTGACCTAAAGGTCACCAGTTTCATTCAATGTAATAACTTTAGAGGTCTATAATAACTATTGAAATAGAAGATTGAAAGCATTAGGTTTTATATGATTTAGGGGAGGAGAGATTCATTATATCTCGACCAGGGCCATCATTCTCACCACCTAAGGAGCTTTAAAATCCTATAATAAGCTATCGAAGAAAGGTTGAACCAATCATAGTAGACCAACTAACAACAATTTCTGATTTACTGCATATATTAATATATATTTATGAAAAAGAAAGAGATTTCTAGGCCGTTTTGTCACGTCCAAACCTCCACAAGTTCTAAAGTAACTCTCACATGTTTTCCCGCATCAATGTCTCTGGAACACACAACTAATTCCTTGCCTACCTTGAAAACAATATAAACTTATTCTAGGTATAAGCTTCGATCTCCCACCAATGGATTGAGAATCATTCGACCTTCGATATTGGGAGGGGGAATGAAATAGTCAATTCCTACTTCGACTTAGGAATGATTATTTCATGAATGAAGTGGGGGTCCATCAGGTCTGGTATGATTACCTGCACCCCCAAGAGAATATTGGGGAACATGGTCATCCTTATTCTCTCTCTCTCTCTCTCTCTCTCTCTCTCTCTCTATATATATATATATATATATATATATATATATATAGTAATTCATTCACTTTCCTAAACGGTTTTTTAGTTCATTGGAGGTATAGGAGGAGATAGATCGATCGATAATATCACATCCAAGATTCGGTAAGGAACGAGGGATAGGTTACACCTTCGCTCGCTTAGAAAGCATTAGCTTCTGGGTCGGGTGTTGTTAGGATGGCTGGAAATAAAAAGAAATTCTTTCTTGAACAACACCGAATAAAGGTTGTGAATCACTTGAATAATATTCATTCTTGTTGTTCGCTTGTGCATTGGTTTTATCTCCATCAATTCAATATCCAGAGGCATACACCTCCCTATACATTAGCTCATACAATAATGATCAATCAACACAAAGGTCATCATCAATCCCACCAATTACAACATGCAACTAGGATAAACCCAATATATATTTGAGTCGGATTAGGAATCACTTCTTACTAGAGGGTCCCTTTCATAAACATTATTACAAAGGCACTAGTCAATACCATTTTACGTATATGGGAGGAAGGGATTGATCCGAGAAACTTGAATTCTCACTCCTCAATCACAGATCTATGGTTTTACGAGGAGTGGATTCCTGTAGGGATTTTGCTTTCAGGGAACCACACTTTTGACCAGGAGCCATCCGGCTTAAGATTGGATAATCAATATGGGTGGGAAGAGTGGACTCACCAAATTTTCATAACGTGCACTATTATCACTACAAAATAGTGAAAACATCTCTACCCCATGACCTTTTCTATTGAAAGACTCTACCTGTGTATTGCTTCTAAAATATCCACCCTCCTCCCTCGATTCCTTGGCTTCTTCCTGCCAGCTTCTTTCTACCAGATAGCTCATTCCCACCAATGAGTAAATGTAGCTTGAGACATATTACTTACGATTCCTTTCTCCGATGGAACCACCTGGCACTACTTGTTCCAATCTCACTATCAGCGGTGGTTCTGCCAAGGAAGCTTGACTAAGCTGAGCCATAAATGTCTAATAAAGTAACAAGAGGGAGAATCTAGGGGAATAAGAGAAGCCAAGGAGAAATAAAGCGGTACATAACTCTTTAAATTCATAATATTAGGTACAATAATTATAGTATCATGTAACTAGAGATAGCGTAAAGCCAAGGAAGAAATAAATAAAAGAAACTCCATTTGCTTTCAGGATTGGCTCCTGTATTTATTTCCTTCGGTGCAAATAATTGAGAAGTTGAGGCATCATAATAAAAGGAAAGTTTATTGTGATTTGAAAGTGAGGTCCTGATCCTTGGCACCCCACCTTACTTGTCTCTCCCAGACACCTACCTTTCATTTACTTACGAGCAGGCCTCCCCAATGAATTGAATTAGATCGGTTGGTTTTATTCCTATTCTTCTGGAGCTTTACTTCCTTGCCCCCACCTACACTCTTTGGATTTGTGCATGGGATCATTAATAAGATCCTTCCAGGAGTGGGTCCTATGGGAGGGAAGGAGTAGCACTTGAATGGGTGGGACATGAAGGCAGGCAGGTAAGGTATAGAAGGGAAATAATGAGGCGTAGCAGAATTATTATCAGCATGAGCAACAAACTACTTCAAGTGGTAATCACAGAGTGGGAGCCAACCCCTTCATTCGTTTATGATTTGGATGTTCGGGTGGTCCCTTCCACCTTAGGCATTGATGAACATTGGGGCCAAGGACTGGTCCAATATTCTAACAATTCTCCTCATGTTGGGCACCTGCTTCCCATTCATCATGCCATGCTTGAATGAGATTTTCAATGGTTGGGTTTTATAGGTATTTTTCGATTAATATGAACATTCAAGTATTAACAGGGAGGGTGGGGAAGAATATATATATAGTCATAGGAGGGATAAGTAACCTCCGTAGCGCAAGTGAACAAGCAGCAGATGAAGGGGGTGATATTTGGACATGCGAAGTGTAACACCCTATTTCCCCCAGTCTGTAAAAATAACTATACTGGCCAAGAACTATGGAAAACTCAAAGATTGTGAATGATTGATTTAACAGACCTTAGTATAAAAGGTTTGAGGAATGTAAATGATGTATGAATATATGTTGTATGACTACTGAGAGGGGGATGTGCTGAAAAGAGACCACGATACCTGATGAGAGGAGGTGGAAGGGGCCGGGAGTGGCTGCATTAACTTCCACCAAACCAAAACCGTACTGGTTTGTACGTGCTCAGGAAAACCAAAGCTCACTCTTAGACCCCGAAATGAATTACCCACCCAGATGGTAGGTGGGGAGGCTCCTCAAGAGTAAATGAGGGGATGGGGAAAACCGCCCATCCATAAACGCTCTCAGACCTAACCATCAGACATGGAATTCCATACCACACACA
>ML805352.1:99582-129170 GCA_009831015.1 Picea engelmannii | reverse complement strand
AGGTGTGTATTGAAGCTTGTCATTGATGAGTAGTGCTTTGTTAGCATGAACATGATGAAATGTTAATTGTTCACCCATTAAATGCCTTCCCTAAGGAAGAATGACTACACCATTAAGGCTTTACTTATGGTTTCTTCTCGGAAACATGGAGAAAATTATGCCAAATTCAAGTAACTTGTTTTAAATGCATTGTGTCCCATTATATAAATCGATTTACTCCTAATTCAATTAGACCTAGTTCATTATATTATCACTAATGATGATGCTATGGAGTGATGTATATGCACAAAGTATTAAACCATAAAGAGGATAAGAGAGAATTAAATTTGTTCATATTTATATTTACTAATTTGGAATGGATCATTACATAATTTGTCATCTATCTTGGTACTTATGGGAGGAAAAATTAGAAGAATTAGCTTGCAGGGCCCATTTTGGGGTAGGTTCCAATTTGGTGATTTCGAGTCCAAAAAATTCCAAAATCTATTTGAGGCATCAAATGGCACTTTTGGGGGTCAAATTTTTATGATATTAGTTTTACCCCCTTGAATCTATTATACACATTGTAAGTTTTCCAATGGTGCAAAAATCACCTCAATGAGAGTTCGTATATAGAAGTTATGTCTCCCGCAAGTTGACTTACCTTGTTGACCACCATGGTACCGAGTTGATGCCACATTAGCCTTCATTACTCACACAAGCCGGGCTAGTCACATGTGGAATTTCAAGAATATTTTAGAGGGTCCAAAACCCTAACACTAATTGAGGGCTAAGGCATGCAAAAGCCCTAACCCTAACCCTAGATGGATATCAAACTATGTTAAATACTAGGTCACTAGGAGAGGAATGGGTTCCATTCTTTTGGTATTGTTATTGTTTCAGTTTAGAATAGCATATAGGAATGGGATATCGAATCATAACAAAGGAGGTAGAAGATTATATATCAACTATTTAAACCACAATGTCCATGGAAACTATACAGTGAGTGCCCCTTTCTTTGTACTTGCATTTCATAATTGAGAAAAAGAGAGTAGAGCATAGGCCTCACCTTCTAGCTATGTTTTCTCTCATATTGTGTTTCCTAGCTCACACCTTGTGCTCATTTGTGTGGACAATGTGTTCATTTTCTTGTTCATTTCATTTTGGTTTTGGTTATTTCCATAATTTTGAGCATTATGCTAGTAATATTAAGTATGATATCTAAGGTAATAATTTACATAATAAAATATTTTAGAATATTGTAAAATTTGTTGTGATGAAGTATTTTAGTGGAATATCCATGACAATTTATAGATCATATTGGTATTAGAGTGATTTTATTTGGGTTTTTTTTGTGGGAAGTTGCAAGATCTAGGAATTGACTTAAGATAGAAGTCTTAGAACCCTAGCCATGGAAGATGAGTGTAGTCATAAAAACCATCAAGATGAGGAAAATGATAGATTTTCGAATCTAGAAGAACAAGTTGTCGATATGTTTCACAACATGGTCCTCCTTATGGTGACTCTAGCAAACAAGTTTGGAACTTTTGGGGAGGTTGGTAGGTCTAACTCAAAATTTGGATTGGACAAGAAATCAAGAGATTTGAAGGCCCAAAAAAGGAGGCAAAAAAAGAGTGAGAGAAACAAAAACCAAGTTCCAATGTCACCACTTTTTCATAATCTTTGTTTAAAATGTCAAAGGAAGTGGAAATCAAACCCTACTAAGGTGAGATTGATGTTGTTAAGTTGAATAATTGGTTTCAACAGTTAAAAGTTTATTTTAGTGTCCATAACATAGAAGAAGAGAAAAATATTTCATTTTCCTTATTAAAATAGAGGACCATTCCCTAACTTAGTGGGAAAGCCACATAGAGACACTTAGTATAGAGGGTGACACACCAATAACTAAGTGGGAGGTGTTTAAAACACTTATCAAGTCCTATTTCTACCCTTTTGGGTATGTAGAGGATCAGTGGATCAATTGGCATCACTTTAGGCAGAGTCAAAGGAAAAGTGTGCAAAAGTACACCATCGAGTTTAGAAAAATGGAAATTATGTTGGGATCTCTCCCAATAATCCATACATATTCCTCAAGTATATAGGGGGTCTACATAGTCATTTATGGAAGAAAGTGATTCTCTTTAAACCTAGGACAACTGACAAGGCCTATGTGCAAGAACAATACCTCAAGATATAGGCAATAAGAAATGATAGCTAAATGGTTCCAAATAGAAAGACCACCAAGATGTGTTGAAGGAGGGAAATAAGAAGTGCAAAGATAAGGAAAATAAGACAACAACCATTGCACATCAATGGAAGGATCCAAACAACCACTGCAACCATTTTAATATTGATGGTCACACATAAGATAAGTTTTGGAAGCTAGATTCTAAGATGAATCCAAAGAACCATAAGAAGGAGACCAAGAAGAAGAACCTTCTAGCCATGGATAGAGGCAACATAATAGAGAGAAACTTGGATGTGGATCAAAATATTGTCTGCACTACAATGCATAAGGAAGTGAACCTAAGTATCATTCGTCATAATGAAGAGAAGGAGATGATTAAACTCTTCCATATTAAGATTCAAGTCAAAATCCAGATTTGAATGTGTATATTCTATATATTCCACATTAAACTCTTCCATATTAAACTCTCCCATATGTGTGTTTAATACCTTAAATTCCTTTAAATAATATGCCAGTCACATCCTTTTAAAAAAGTACTCCGCGCTTAATTAAAACATCATAGCTAAAAAGATTTTTAAGGGGTTGTCGCACCTCTCGTTATGGATGGCCTTCAGAGATTTGGAAAATTACCCGTGGAGCCGCTGCACCTCCCGTTATGGCTGGCCTACGAAAATTTGTAAATTTACTCCCGTGTGAAGTGTGCACTAGAGGTCGTCACGACCTTCGAGAGGAGAGACCTGCAGAGATTTGGAGATCGATGCACCCTCTCATCTCGTGTTCTATCACCACTGATTTCTTAACCAGATTTTTCCACCTCTTCGATGATAGATGTTTGCCTCTCTCTTAATTCGAAAACTTGATGTTTAATGGGCTCACGGATCTCCAACCAAAAACCCTCTGATACCACTTGTTCTAATTTTCAAATGCGGAAACATAAATATCATAATTCAAGCACATAATTAAAACATAGAGAATTTACGTGGTTCACCCAAACGTTGGGCCATGTCCACCAAGCAGAGGTATCAGTTGTCTTATTATTCAGATCAAGGAGATTACAACAGGCTCACACTCATCTCATGCTCCTGTCTGTCTCTACAGGCTTACATAAACAATGAACATATTTAGATTAGTTACATAACTATTTTCTAAACTTGTGCGTTCATACCAAATTGGTAGATTTGGTTGAACAAACTACTACAAAATAGGCTCCACTAAATCTGCTTATATCTACCAAATCTAGGAAATTCGTTGGCATATTCAACAATAAGTAGCACTATCAAAGTTAGGTTGGGCCACATGTTTCTAGAAATTCGACTTCAAAGTGTTCAAAATATGTTCTCTTTAAAGATGAAAAGTTGTGTTTCTAGGTGTGTATTGAAGCTTGTCAAGCTTGTCATTGATGAGTAGTGCTTTGTTAGCATGAATATGATGGAATGTTCATTGTTCACCCATTAAACGCCTTCCCTAAGGAAGAAGAGATATGCCATTAAGGCTTCACATATGGTTTCTTCTCGGAAACATGGAGAAATTATGCCAAATTCAAGCAACTTGTTTTACATGCATTGTGTCCCATTATATAGATCGATTTATGCCCATTTAGTCATAGTTCATTATATTATCACTAATGATGACACTATGGAGTGTTGTATATGCACAAAGTATTAAACCATAAAGAGGATAAGGGAGAATGGAATTTGTTCATATTTATATTTACTAATTTGGAATAGGTCATTATATAATTTGTCATCTATATTGGTACTTTATGGGAGGAAAAACTAGAAGAATTGGCCTGCAAGGCCCATTTTAGGAGTAGGTCCTAGTTTTGTGATTTGGAGTCCGACAAATTCCAAAACCTATTTGTGTCATCAAACAACACTTTTTGGGGTCATTTTTTTATGATCTTAGCTTTACACCATTGAATCTCTTCTACACACTGTAAGTTTTCCAACGGTACAAAAATCACCTCAATCAGAGTTCATATATTGAAGTTATTCCTCCCACAAGTTGACCTTCCATATTGATCACCATGGTACCAAGCGGATGCCACATTAGCCCCCATTAATCACACATGTGGGGCTAGTCACATGTGGAATTTCAAGAATATTCTAGAGGGTCCAAAACCCTAACATTAATTGAGGGTTGAGGCATGCAAAATTCCCAACCCTAACCCTAGATGGATATCAAGCTATGTTAAATACTAGGCCACAAGGAAAGGAAGGGGTTCCATTCTTTTGGTATGGTTATTGTTCCATAATTGAGCAAAGCATATAAGAATGGGATATTGAAGCATAACATAGGAGGTAGAGGATTCTATAATAGCCATTTATACCACAATGTTGATGGCAACTGCATAGTGAGTACCCCTTTCTTTGTACTTGCATTTCATGATTGAGAAAAAAAGAGTAGAGCATAGGCCTCACCTTTTATCTGGGTTTTCTCTCATATCGGGTTTCCTAGCTCACATCTTGAGTTCATTTGTGTGGATGGTGTGTTCATTTGCTTGTTCCTTTCATTTTGGTTTTGGTTATTTCCATAATTTTGAGCACTATGCTAATAATATTAAATATGAAATCTAAGGTAATAATCTACATAAAAAAATATTTTAGAATATTGTAATATTTGTTGTGATGAAGTGTTTTAGTGGAATATCCATGGCAATTTATAGATCATATTTGTATTAGAGAAATTTCCTTTGGGTTTTTTGTGGGAAGTTGCAATATCTAGGAATTGGTTTAAGAAAGAAGTCTCTGAACCCTAGCCATGGAAGATGAGTGTAGTCATAACAACCCTTGATATGACGCAAAGGAGATATTTTCAAGTCTAGATGAATAAGTTGTTGATCTCTCTCACAACATGGTCCTCCTTATGGTGGCTCTATCAAGCAAGTTCATAATTTTTGGGGAGGTTGGTGGCTCTAACTCATAAGTTGGATTGGATGAGAAATCAAGAGATAATGAAGGCCCAAAAAAAGATCCAGAGAAAGAGCAATCAAGTTCCAATGTCATGACATTTTCAAAAACTTTGTTTAAAATGTCAGCAAAAGCGGACATCAAACACTACCAAGGTGATATTGATGGTGTTAAGTTGAATCATTATTTGCAATAGTTAAAAGTTTATTTTAGTGTCCATAACATAGAAGAAGAGAAAAATATTTCATTTAGTTGACTGAAATAGAGGACCATGCCCTAACTTAGTGGGAAACCCATATAGAGACACTTAGGCTAGAGGGTGACACACCAATAACTAAGTGGGAGGTGTTTAAAACCCTTATCAAGTCTTATTTCTACCATATTCAGTATGTAGAGGATCAATGGATCCATTAGCATCACTTCAAGTAGAGGCAAAAGCAAAGTGTGCAAAAGTACACCATCAAGTTAAAAAAAATGGCAATTATGTTGGGATATGCCCCAAGAATCCATACATATTCCTCAAGTATCTAGGGGGTCTACATATTCCTTTATGGAAGCAAGTGATGTTATTTAAACCTAGAACAATTGATGAGGCATGCGTGTAAGCACACTACCTAAAGAATATAGACGATAAGAAATGATAGCCAAATGGTTCCAAGTAGAAAGACCACCAAGATGCTTCCAAAGAGGGGAAGAAGAAGTGGAATGAGAAGGAAATGTAGATAAAAAACATTGCACATTAGTGCAAGGATCCAAACAATCACTACAACCATTGTAACATTGATGGCCACATAGAAGATAGGTTTTGGAAGCTAGATCATGAGTTGAACCCAAATAACCATAAGAACGAGACCAAGAAGAAGAACCTGCTAGCCATGGATTGAGGCAACCTAATAGAGAGCAACTTAGATGTGGATGAAAATATTATCTACACTACAATGCAGAAGGAAGTGAACCTAAGTAGCCTTCATCATAAGGGAGAGAAGGAGATGACTAAACTCTTCCATATTAAGATCTAGATTAATAAGACAAAGGTGGATGCTCTAATCAATTATAATTCATAGGCCAACCTCATAGTAGAAGATCTAGTCAACAAGCTTAGATTGGAAATTCATGATCATCCTAACCCATATCCATTGAGATGGGTAAATAAGGATGTAGAGCTCAAGGTCATTAACTTTGTAAGATCAATTTTTCTATAAGTGCAAACTATATTGATGATGTGGAGGTAGATGTAGTACCACTTGATATGTATGGTGTAGTTTTTAGAAGCCCCTATATGTATATGAGGGATGCAATCTTCATGAGGAGAGAAAATTAGTACCATTTGATAAAAGATGGGAAGTATTTCATCATCAATGCACACAAAAGTAAATCAAATATTTCTCTGGTAAGTGCTAACCAAGCCAAGGAATTGAATATTTCTAGTAGGAAGTTTGTATTACTTTTCTTAATTGAGAATCAATTAGGTGATGAATTGGTAGAAGTAAAGGCATCTCTAGAGGTATGTACTAAAGAGTATAAAAGTCATTTGGAGGAGTTTTTCATGCATATAGACAAGCATTTTAGGATCCTAAAGGGTTACAAACTAAGAGGGAAGTAGAGCATGAGATACAATTGTTTCCTGACTCCCCATTGCCAAACATTGGGCTATATGGAAATTTTTTCATATAGGTAGATGAAGTGAAGAAACAATTACAACAGTTGTTGGAGCAAGGAATAATTTGACTAAGCACTTCACTTTTTGGGTCACCTATATTCATAGTACCCAAGAATGATGGGACTTGGTGAATGTGTATCAAATACAAATATTTGAACAAGATTACCCTCAATAATCAGTATCCTTTTCCCATGATTGATGATTTGTTAGATGAATTTCAACATGACATGTACTTTACCAACTTGGATCTCAAATTGAGATACCACTAGGTATGAGTTAAAGAACAAGACACCTAGAAGACTACCTTCAAGACAAGGAAAGTTCTATATGAATGGTTGATAATTCCTTTTGGGTTATCTAATGCACCAACTACATTTATACATTTGATGAATGATGTATTGTGACCCTTGAATCTAGATTCATTTGTGAAAGTGTACTTAGATGATATATTGGTTTATAGCTCTACTTGGGAAGAGAATATCTAACATATCATGTAGGTTTTAGAGACTCTGAAAAAGAATCAACAATTGGCTAACCTTAAGAAATGTTAGTTGTCTTAGAAGCCATTGGTGTATTTAGGTACCCTATGATTGGTGGAGAGGAACTCAAGATAGATTCTATGAAGATGGAGGCCATATTTAAGTGGCCAATTCTTAATGATATCGTTGAAGTAAGACACTTTGTTGGAGTAGCACATTACCTATAGAAGTTTATAACATCCTTTTTAGTGGTGGCTATGCCATTTCATGCCATAATAGCGAGTGGTAAGAATTTCTAGTGGGAAAAGAATAAACACAAATATTTTTATTAGCTAAAACATAAGATTAATCAAGCACCGGTTTTTGTATTGCCTAATTTGTAGAATCCTTTTGAAGTGGAGATGGATGCAAGAGGATATGATATGGGAGTAGTCTTGATTCAATGATGTAATTCAATGTGTTATCATTCTAAAATGTTTCATGGTGGATTGTTAATTTCTGCTATATATGATTAGGAATTATACACCCCATATCAAGCACATGGTCTTCACTAAGTGAACCTGTGACATAGTACATCCATTCATGGAATATTAAAGAATACCCCTAATTTCATTAGATATTGATAAATACCTCCCAAAATCCTTTTGTTGAACCCCTCAATACATATTTCCAACAAGAAATCTCTTAATTTTTACTAAATACCCCTTTTATACCTCTAATACCTATAGATCCCCCAATACCCTACCCACTCATAATCTAAACAACATTACCTCAAACAACATTACACATTTATCCAATCTACAAAATAAAAAACACACTATAATATACAATATTATAATATATTTTAACATCACATCCTTTACCTCAAACGACATTACACATTTATCAGATTTACAAGATAAAAAACACACTCTAATATAAAATATTTTAACATCTTTTTACATCACATCCTTTACTTTTTCTGTTTAAAAGAATAGGAACTAAAAAAAACCCGCTTAATGAATGTTTACTTTTTCTATTTAAAAATTAAGAAATAAAAAACGCGACCTTCTCGACTTAATCTGCATCTAGATCCATGATGGCATTTTAGAACAACCCTTTCACATGGCTCTGAAGGAACCTTCTTGATTTAGTTGTTTTTTTGTTGTTTTACCGGATTACTTTGTTTTTAAAGAAAATCATATACAAAACATGATATGTACACAAATTTAATTAAAAAAATTAAATTAATATATTCTATATTATGTTCAAATAAAATAGTTAAATTATCATTATTATATATCAAAGGTAAGTTGAATAAAACTACAATATTTATAAATATAATATAAATATAATAAATATATTAGAAAAATAATATAAATATAATAATAAATAATATATTAGATAATAAATTTAATATAAGTATAATAATGCATAATAATAAATACATAATACAACTTTTTATATTTAGATGTGGTGATTGGTGAAATTCATTGATTATGTAATTAATTCTACATATTGAAAGACGTGAAAGGAGCAATAACACTTCAATTCTATCAACCAATTTAAAATGAGAAACACAAATATTTTTATTATATCCAAAAATATATATTTGTTTTCATATGTTAAACATTACGTTGCATACACAAATTTATGGTAAAAGGCAAATTAATGTCACAACAATGTCACATCAAAAGCAAACTCATTGCTATAGTCCCATGGCATGGACTAATAACCGTTTAGTGTAACTGTTATAAGTTTTTGTTTTTACATTGCTGGCTACATGAAGTGGCTTCCTCAACTTTAATATTCCGAATTTAGTGGTACAACAATGTGGTCCATTAATTTGAAAGTTGCATTTTGAATTTCAATGCGATTTTAGCAGTCTGCATTGTCTTCAATACATGGCCAGTTCATATAAATGCAATGACTGTGTGTATATTTAGATGAGCGTTGGCTAAACGTTTTATTTTTGAGATTTTTGACCTAAATTCGGCCATGTAAATCTGAATAAAATTGTTTATTTTTGTTGTTTAAATTGTATTTTTTAATGTATAAATAGATTTATTTTGTTGGAAACTCCTGAAACAATTGGATTATACAAACTTAATCACTTAAATATGCAGATCCAGTCATTTTTCACCAAATTTCAAACAAAATCAAATAAAAAAAGTCACTGAAAAATTGTCAAAAGATAAAACGTTTAGAATACTGCTATCTAGATGTATAGATCCATTGAACAATGCATCACAGTCAACGTAAACGTGGGCGTTGTAAATATCAAAACACCAAGTTTTGTGCTTAAAAAAATGTGAACAAATTAATGTGGACGCGCATTCATCGTGATTTACGTGCAACTACCGAGGTCAATATTCAAAAGAAGCCAGAGAACAGTTGGTAAAGGCGCTATGAACGAGTATACTTCCTCGATGGGCAAATAGGAAATGCCGAAATGAATGCAGAGGATATATAGAAAATGAGGAAAGGAGGAGGGTCATTATGTTGTGATCCAAGTTTGATGGAGAAGTTATAAATGAAGTCTTTTTAATTACAATTATTTTAATTATTTATATGTAATAATGGATTTTTACAATTAGGTGGTGGCAATATTTATTTGGGATTAGGAAAGGAGTTTGAGTTGAGATGAAAATTTAGGATAGATCAAAGTTATTAATAGGTCAAAGAAGTCATACATTTGGACCATGGAAGAGATATTCAAAGGAGAACTTCAAGGATTTGGAATATATAAAACATGTAAACTAAATGATGTGGAATATATAGAACATAGACATTCAAATCTGAACTTTGCATTAATGTAATTTTGAGCAATAAGTAGCATTATTGAAGGTTGGGTTGGGTCACATGTTTCTAGAAATTTGACTTCAAAGTGTTCAAAAATATGTTTTCTTTAAAGATGAAAAGTTGTGTTTCTAGGTGTGTATTGAAGCTTGTCATTTATGAATAGTGTTTTGTTAGCATGAACATGATGGAATGTTAATTGTTCACCCATTAAATGCATTCCCTAAGGAAGGAATACACCATCTAAGGCTTTACTTATGGTTTCTTCTTGAAGATATGGAGAAAATTATGCCAAATTCAAGTAACTTGTTTTACATGCATTGTGTCCCATTATATAAATTGATTTACTCCTAATTTAATTCAATTAGAGGTAGTTCATTATATTATCACTAATGATGACACTATGGAGTGTTGTATATGCAAAAAGTATTAAACCATAAAGAGGATAAGAGAGAATTAAATTTGTTCATATTTATATTTACTAATTTAGAATGGATCATTATATAATTTGTCATCTATCTTGGTACTGATGGGAGGAAAAATTAGAAGAATTGGCTTGTAGGGCCCATTTTAGGGTAGGTCCCAATTTGGTGATTTGGAGTCTAAAAAATTCCAAAATCTATTTGAGGCATCAAATGGCACTTTTTGGGGTCAAATTTTTATGATATTAGTTTTACCCCCTTGAATCTATTATACACATTGTAAGTTTTCCAATGGTACAAAAATCACCTCAATGAGAGTTCGTATATAGAAGTTATGCCTCCCGCAAGTTGACCTACCTCGTTGACCACCATGGTACCGAGTTGATGCCACATTAGCCCTCATTACTCACACAAATGGGGTTAGTCACATGTGGAATTTCAAGAATATTCTATAGGGTCCAAAACCCTAACACTAATTGAGGGCTAAGGCATGCAAAAGCCCTAACCCTAACCCTAGATGGATATCAATCTATGTTAAATACTAAGCCACTAGGAAAGGAATGGGTTCCATTCTTTTGGTATTGTTATTGTTCCATAGTTGAGCATAACATATAAGAATGGGATATTGAATCATAACAGAGGAGGTAGAAGATTCTATATCAACCATTTAGACCACAATTTCCATGGAAACTACACAGTGAATGCCCCTTTCTTTGTACTTGCATTTCATAATTGAGAAAAGAAAGTAGAGCATAGGCCTCACCTTCTAGCTATGTTTTCTCTCATATTGTGTTTCCTAGCTCACACCTTGTGCTCATTTGTGTGGACAGTGTGTTCACTTTCTTGTTCATTTCATTTTGGTTTTGGTTATTTCCATAATTTTGAGCACTATGCTAGTAATATTAAATCTGATATCTAAAGTAATAATTCGCATAATAAAATATTTTAGAATATTGTAAAATTTGTTGTGATGAAGTGTTTTAGTGTAATATCCATGGCAGTTTATAGATCATGTTGGTATTAGAATGATTTTCTTTGGTTTTTTTTGTGGGAAGTTGCAAGATCTAGGAATTGGCTTAAGATAGAAGTCTTAGAACCCTAGCCATGGAAGATGAGTGTAGTCATAAAACCTCTCGAGATGAGGAAAATGATAGATTTTCGAATCTAGAAGAACAAGTTGTTGATATGTCTCACAACATGGTCCTCCTTATGGTGGATCTAGCAAACAAGTTTGGAAATTTTGGGGAGGTTGGTGGCTCTAACTCAAAATTGGGATTGGAAAAGAAATCAAGATATTTGAAGGCCCAAAAAAGGAGACAAAAAAAGAGCCAGAGAAACAAAAACCAAGTTCCAATGTCATCACTTTTTCATAATCTTTGTTTAAAATGTCAACGTAAGTGGAAATCAAACCCTTCTAAGGTGAGATTGATGTTGTTAAGTTGAATCATTGGTTGCAACATTTAAAAGTTTATTTTAGTGTCCATAACATAGAAGAAGAGAAAAATATTTCATTTTCCTGACTAAAATAGAGGACATTCTCTAACTTAGTGGGAAAGCCACATAAAGACACTTAGTCTAGAGGGTGACACACCAATAACTAAGTGGGAGGTGTTTAAAATCCTTATCAAGTCCTATTTCTACCCTATTGGTTATGTAGAGGTTCAGTGGATCCATTGGCATCACTTTAGGCAGAGGCAAAGGCAAAGTGTGCAAAAGTACACCATCGAGTTTGGAAAAATGGAAATTATGTTGGGATATCTCCCAAGAAGCCATACATATTCCTCAAGTATCTAGGAGGTATACATAGTCATTTATGGAAGAAAGTGATTCTCTTTAAACCTAGGACAACTGACAAGGCCTATGTGAAAGAACGATACCTCAAGAATATAGGCAATAAGAAATGATAGCTAAATGGTTCCAAATAGAAAGACCACCAAGATGCTTCGAAGGAGGGAAAGAAGAAGTGGAAAGAGAAGGAAAATAAGACAACAACCATTGCACATCAATGCAAGGATCCAAATAACTACTACAACCATTTTAATATTGATGGTCACACATAAGATAAGTTTTGGAAGCTAGATTCTAAGATGAATCCAAAGAACCACAAGAAGGAGACCAAGAAGAAGAACCTTCTAGCCATGGATAGAGGCAACCTAATAGAGAGAAACTTGGATGTGGATCGAAATATTTTTTTCACTACAATGCATAAGGAAGTGAACCTAAGTATCCTTCGTCATAATGAAGAAAAGGAGATGATTAAACTCTTCCATATTAAGATTCAGGTCAAGAAGACAAAGGTGGATGCTTTAATCGATTCTTGTCCATAGGAAAGCCTCATAGTAGAAGATATATTCAACAAGCTTAGATTGGAAATTCACAATCATCTTAACCCATATCCATTGAGATGGGTAAATAAGGATGTAGAGATCAAGATCATTAAACAATGTAAGATCATTTTTTCTATAAGTGCAAACTATATTGGTGACATGGAGGTAGATGTATTACCACATAATGTCTGTGGTGTATTTTTTAGAAGCCCCTATATGTATACGAGGGATGTAATATTCATGAGGAGAGAAAACTAGTACCACCTGATCAAGGATCAGAAGTATTTCATCATCAATGCACACAAAAGTAAATCCAAAATTTCTCGGGTAAGTGCCAAACAAGCCAATAAATTGAATATTTCTAGTAGGAAGTTTGTATTGGTTTTCTTAAGAGAGAATAAACTAGGTGATGAATTGGTAGAAGTAAAGGCATCTCTAGAGGGATGTACTAAAGATTACAAACATCATTTGGAGGAGTTTTTGCATGCATACAGACAAGCATTTCAGGATCCTAAAGGGTTACAAACTAACAGGGAAGTGGAGCATGAGATATAGTGGTTTCCTTACTCCTCATTTCCAAATATAGAAAGTATGTCTTTATGGTATATGAATGAAGAAACAATTACATCAGTTGTTGGAGAAGGGAGTAATTTGACTAAAAACTTCACTTTTTGGGTCACCTATCATCATAATACCTAAGAATGATGGGACTTGGTGAATGTGTATCAACTACAAATATTTGAACAAGATTACCCTAAAGAATTAGTATCCTCTTCCTATTTGTTATATGAAATGAAACATGCCATGTACTTCACCAACTTGGATCTCAAATCGAGATACCACCAGGTACGAGTTAAAGAAGAAGACACCTAGAAGACTACCTTCAAGACAAGGCAAGGTCTATACGAATAGCGGGTAATGCCTTTTGGTTTGTCTAATGCACCAACTACATTTATCCATTTGATGATTCGTATTATTTATGGAACTAAATGAAAGCAGAGATATTACAATGAAATACACATAAAAATTGCCAGAAACAGAGAAATACAACAATACATGATTTCTATTAATGAAAGAAGTGTACAGAGACTATAAGAATATAGAGTGCAAGACTCACTAGAATGGTGGTAGCTTTATCTCTGAGAAGAGATGTGACAGCTACACTCATTCACAAGAACATGATTACAATGAGGCTTTGAAGGCCTTTTTATGATAAACATGAATGCCAAAACCCGAGACATCCAAAAACCTAACCCTAGGAGATGAAGCGCAAAGTCATGTGGGCCCCGTTGGGGTAGGTCAGTGCATTAACTTCTCAGGGTCATAACTTTTGCATACTATCTCTGTTTTAGGCCCGTGCTAGCCCATTGGAAAGGTATTTTCGAGAACTACACATTATGCCATCAAACTCTGACTTCGTCTACACTTTGACTGTGACAAGCCAAGAAAACACTGTTTAGAGCCCCAAAATGGCCCTGGAAGTACAAAAAGATGTACTGACATAACAAATTCCAAAATAAGCCAATTGGTATAGGTGGGTGGCCAACAATATCCACCTAGATTCTACCTAGGGCTTCAAGACAACCCCGTAAGTGAAAAACCCATAATTACAAAGAAATGTCCCCATTACAAAGAAACATGTTGAACTGAAAATTGTCAAGATGAGCCAGTTGGAATTTGGAATAGGTGGGTGGCCACCAATATCCACCTGAATCAATTCTCCCCCCTTAGGAAGAAATGGCCTCCATTGCGTTGAGTGCCCCGGGAAGAGGGGAAAGCGTTTTCTGAATCTGAATCTTGGTGAGATGCGTGCATTGTTGTAGAAATTCCATTGCGTGTTCTGTGGAAGGTTGCCATGAACCTGTTGCTTGCAGGGTTGAATATGTTCCACCAACCTATTGTCTCTGGGATTGACTGGGCATTATGTAGGCACCATTGTAGGTGAAGAAACAATATATTCTTTATCTTCTACAATCTACTTCTGCTGGATATAAGATGTTGAGGCTACAATGGTTGTAGTGGCCTTCTGTGCATCCTTTGAACAGACTGTGAAGAGGATGAATTTTTCAGTATGAGAGATTACCTTGTGGCACTGTTTTGGTGGAACAGTAGTCAAAACTACCTCTGGTATCCTGTAGAGCTGACCCCCCAGAGTAATAATGACACTACGAGGTCAAGACTCATAAACAAAATGACGTTTCCACATATATGGTTGGCCCAAAACATCATCACAGACATCAAGAGGGGAAACATCACACACTACCTTATACTTGAAGGGTTGGATGCCATATCATAGGTGACATTGCTAGCTGACATGGAGATATCGTCCCTGGCGAAGCCACTCGATGTTGAATGGTTGAGGGTGTGGTGTTGTTGACAATCCCAACTGTTTGATGACCTCAGTTGAGATGAGGTTCTTTTGGATACCGCTATCAACAATGAAATGCAACAGGATCCCCTTCACCCACATTTGTGAATGGAAGAGGCATTCCCCCTCTTCAGGATCTACTGATTCTTCTGGTTGAATTGCTGCGGTCACGACAGTAGCAGTAGGGTCTACGTCGACGATCTATCTATTTTCATTATTTTCTGGATCATATTCTGAATCAGGGTTCAACTCCTTGTCTTTGACCTTGACCACCAATGAATGTTTCGAGAGACATTCATCGGTGTTGTGCCAGGGGATTTTGTGGAAGATGCACCACTTCCCAGTGTCATTCTTTGTCTTTCCTTTACCCTTCTTTTCCTGTGTGTTTGACTGGTTGTCAGAAGGTTGTTGGTTAGGGATATCTTTACCATGCTTTGGTTGTTGCAAATTTGCAGACCCAAACTCCCATTTGTTCCAGTGCCTAAATTTTTGCTCGATTTTGACAACATATCGATAGGCAACTCCCAATGATGAGATATTTAGGAAATCCATTTCGGTTTGGATGGACCTATGTAGATCCCCACTATATTTCAGAACCAGATGTTGCTCAGAGTCTTTGATACCCATCTTGGTGAGCAAGGTATGGAAATTATTTGTGAACTCCGACACTATTTTGCTCTTCTCTTACCACAGTGTGGTCCATCTCATGTACTGTTCTTCATAGTTATCAACAGGGTAGTATTGTTCCTTGACCGCATCCACAAAAAAATCCCAAGTGGGCTCGAGCCCATATATTCCAGATTCCTTCGTGGAACTTTTCTCCCAGTAATTTTCCCAACAATGTTTGACATGGGGGACATCCTTGAGGAGTGTGAAGGTGATATTTTCTCTGTCAAAAAAATTGTGACCAAAGAAATAACCTTCTAGTAGATTCAACCATTTTTCTAAGGCATATGCATTTATCTGACCTTCAAATACGAGAATATCAAAATTAACTCGTACCTCGAAGGGAGAGGTTCCTCCAAAGTGGTCGCTTTATGAAGATGTGCCTTTTTCTATCGTCATATGTTGAAGGATGTGGGAAAAATTCTCCATCATTTCATCCCTTTGTCGTGCGAGAGCTTGCTCAAGAAATAAATTAATATAATCTTCTTCTTCGATGTTTTTCTTTTCTGCTGCCATAGAGGGTTTCTTGGGCGTGCAAGAGAAATTGTCCTCAAGAGATACAAGCTCGAGACCCAACTTGATATACTCGGACCTCGTCAGGGACATGCACTAAAAACGATCAAGAGCAGCCTGCTCTGATACCACTGATCCAGATTATTTTCAGAACAAAATGAAAGAAGAGATATTACAATGAAATACACATAAAAATTGCCAGAAATAGAGAAATACAACAATACATAATTTATATTAATGAAATAAATGTACAAAGACTGTAAAAATATAGAGTGCATGACTCGCTAGAATTGTGGCAACTTTATCTCTGAGAAGATATGTGACGACTACGCTCATTCGCAAGAAGATAATTAAAATGAGGCTCCGATGGCCTTTTTATGATAAACATGAATGTCAAAACCCTAGACATCCAAAAACCTGACCCTAGGAGATGAAGGACCAAAAGTCATGTGGGCCCCGTTGGGGTAAGTTAGTACATTATGTCATCAAACTCTAACTCCATCTACACTTTGACTGTAGATATACAAGAAAACACTATTTAGAGCCCCAAAATGGCCCTAGAAGTACAAAAAGATGTACTGACATGAAAACTTCCAAAATAATTTAGTTGGAATAGGTGGGAAGCCACCAATATCCACCTGGATGTTGTGTAGGGCTTCAGGATAGCCCCGTAAGTGAAAAGCCTACAATTAAAAATAAATTTCCCCATTATAGAGAAACACGCTGAATTGAAAACTGTCAATATGAGCCAGTTGGAATTTGGAATAGGTGGGTGGCCACCAATATCCTCCTGGATCATTTTATGAATGATGTATTGTGTCTAGATTAATTTGTGATAGTGCACTTAGATGATGTATTGGTTTATATCTCTACTTGGGAAGAGAACATCTAACATCTCATGTAGGTTTTAGAGACACTAAAAAAGCACCAACTATTGTCTAACCTTAATAAATATGAGTTGTCTTAGCAACCATTGGTGTATTTAGGGTATGTGATTGGTGGAGAGGAACCCAATATAGATCCCACGAAGATGGATACCATCTTTGAGTGGCCAATTCTTACTAATATCACTAAAGTAAGGAGCTTTGTTGGGGTAGCACAACATCTATAGAAGTTTATAACGTCCTTTTCAGTTGTAGCTATGCCACTTCATGCCATAATACAAGCCAGTGGTAAGAATTTATAGTGGGAAAAGAATCAACACAAATATTTTTATTAGCTAAAAAAAAAGATAATTCAAGCACTAGTTTTTGCATTGCCTAATTTGTAGAAGCATGTTGAAGTGGAGACAAATGAAAGAGAATATGCTATGGTAGTCTTGATTCGGGGAGATAATTCAATGTGTTATCATTCTGAAATGTTTCATGGTGTATTCTTGATCTCCCCTACATATGATAAGAAACTCTACACCCTAGTTCAAGCACAAGGTCTTCACTCAATGAATCTGTGACATAGCACATTCATTCATGGAATATTAAAAAATACCCCTAATTTCACTAGATATTGATAAATACCTACAAAAATCCTTTTATTGAACCCTCCTCCCAATACATCTTTCCAACAAAAAATCCCTTACATTTACTAGATACCCCTTTTATACCCCCCAATACCTAAAAATCCCCTAGTACTATACACCTCCCCCCCAATACCTATAAATCCCCTTTACGAATGAATGTGATAAGATATTGGTCAAAAAGGTGAAGCCCCTATGGGTTCAATTTGTTGAGTGAATGAACTATTTGATGGGAAAGGAAACCATTACCCACATTGACCACTAGCCACTCCATTATTTGCAGGCCCAAAGTAAGCTTCAACAAACCAAACATTACAATTGGATGGGGGTTTTGCAACAATTTCATCTAGTCATCAAATACAAGAAGAGAAGCAGTAATAAGTTGGCATACATGCTTTCAAGGCCAACCACATCCAATATTATAGATTTGGGAACTATATTGCACATAGATCCTTTTACCCATGATGCATATAAAGAGGCATACATGGAAGATGAGGACTCTAAAGAGGTGTTTCAAAAGTTTTAGGGCAAAATTTGTGTAGAAGAAGGTGGTAATAAGGCTAACTATTATCTCTAGAATGGGTTTCTCTACAAGTTAGACAAGACGTATGTTCCTAAAGCTAAAAGATTGCATCTTATCATAGAGTCTCACACCTCCAAGGTTAAAGTACATTTTGGTATTGGGAAGAAAGTTGTCAACTTACAAAGGTATGTGTAATGGCCCAAAATGCAAGAATATGTAGCTTGGTTTATTAGAGGATGCATACTTTGTTATACCAACAAGCCCAATAACATAAATAAAGTTTTATAACTTCCCTTACCTATACCCACTAGACCCTAGGATAACATCTCCATGGATTTTCTGGGTGTTTTTCCAACAACTAGAAAGAGGCATGATGATCCATGGGGATCTCGATGGCCATCCACATTTTCCACTGAATCAACTTTTTCGAGTATGTGGTTTTGATAAACCATGAAATTCACCCTTTTAATGGGGCACGTAATGTAAGTCCATTTCCATTTGTTAACTATAGTCATCATATGTACATGCCTACAATGTTAATGCATTGGATCCCATTAGGACTCCACAGCTAAGTGATCTTGGGCTAGAGTATTATTGGGATGGGTGACCTCTTGGGATGTCCTAGCGTTTTACATGCCTAGGGAATTTTGTAAACTTAAATCAATTTATCCCACATGCATCATGGGAATTATTCTCCTCTCACTCTCTCATATATAATATAGGTGAAGGATTTCCTTTGAGCATGAAATGGAGTATGATGTAATTCTTATTTGTGAATGAGTGAAATCGACATCTTTTTCTCTTCAATGATAAGTTACCACCATCTTTTTCTCTTCAATGATAATCTACCACCATTCTAGCCAATTTGTGTTCTACAATGTTTTTCTATTTTATTCATTAATAGAAGTTGGGTTTCACTTTATTTACTATTTCTGTATTTTATGCTATAGTTTTGTTCGTATCTCATTTCATTCCCAACATGATCTGGATCAGTGGTATCAAAGCAGTTTTCTCCTTGTAACTTCTCAGAGCATGTCCCCGACGAGGTCATGGTGTATATAGTTGGGTCTCGAGCTATTTTCTCTCGAGGAAAACCACTCTCACCAAACCAAGCGTCCTCCCATGGTGGAATAAAAGAAATATGAAAGAGAAGGAGATGCTTTCAATACATTGCTCGAGAAATCCCTTGCACAACAAAGGAATGAGATGATGGACAACTTCATTGAGATCCTTCGACGACTACCAATGGTGGTTAAGGCATATTGAACAAGAATCCATTTCGAAAGTACGACACCCTTCAAGGTACAAGTTAATTTTGATATCCCCTTATTTGAAGGCCAAATAGATGTAGATGCTCTAGAAAAATGGTTGAATCTACTAGAAGGTTATTACTCTGTCCAAAAATTTTCCGATGGAGAAAATATCACCTTTGCACTCCTTAAATACCTTCCCCATATCAAATCTTGGTGGGAAGGTTACTAGGATAGGTACACCGCATATGAATCTACACAATTCGGGAGAGAACCAAATTCAAAAACCTTTGTGGATGCTTTCAAGGAGGATTTCTACCCTATTGGAAGCTATGATGATTAGTATATGAGATGGACAACTTTGCATCAGGAAAGATACCAGTCGGTGCTAGAGTACACTAACCAATTCCATATATTACACTTAAATTTGGGTATCAAAGACTCTGAGAAATACCTGGATCTAAAGTACCGCAGTGGCATACATAGGTACATCCAAAAAGATATGGATTTATTGGGCATCTTGTCATTGGGAGATGTTTATCGATATGCAGCCAAAATCAAGTAGAAATTCAGGCAGCAGAGTAAGAAAGAGTTTGGGTTTGAAAATACTCCACAAAAGAAGCATCACAAAGGCAACCCTAACTCACAGAATGAAGGAAAAAGCAAGGAGATTCAATCTCAAGAAAATCAGTCCAAGTTGTTGGCTAAGAAAGGTGATGGGAAGTTGAAAAGGACATCAAAATGTGGTGTGAGTTCCTCAAAATCCCCTGGAACAACACTAATGAATGTCACTCAAAATGGTCGTTGGTGACTGAGCTTGAAGAAAAAGAATCAGAACCTAACTTGGACTTTGATTCAAAGCACAATAAAGGGAAACATATCATCAATGCATAACCCACTCCCACAAAAATACAACCAGAAGAACTAGAGGATCCTCAGTAGGCAGAGTTCCTATTCCTCTCACATATGTGGGGAAATGGAACCCCACTGCATTTCATTGTTGACAGTGGGAGTCAGAAGAACCTAATCTCAGTTGAGGTCTTCCAAAGATTGAATCTGCCAACGATTCCACATCCCCAACCATATACCATCAGATGGTTTATTTGGGGACAAGAAATCTGCATCAGCCAACAATGTCTCCTATCTTATGACATCAATCCCTTCAAGGATGAGGTGAAATGTGACATTTCCCCACTTGAAGTTTGTGATGCTCTTTTAGGACAACTATATGTGAAAACATCATGCTATCTATGATTCTTTTCCACGTAGTGTCATTGTTACTCTAGGAGGTCAACTCTGCAAGATACCAGAGATAGTTATAACTACTACCATTTCATTGATATCGACAAAACAATTCCACAAAGTAATCTTCCAGACCATAATTTTTTCCCTCTTCACAATCTAGTCAAAAGGTGAATAGAAGATCATTGCGACCACCATGACCTCAACCCATGACCTTTCTATACAATAGAAGCAATTCAACAAGATTGTAGAGGAGAAAAAAGATATATTTTCACTTATGGGGGTGCCTCTACACTGCCAGGTCAAGAATTCCATTGAATTGGTTCCCAGTTCTCCCTTACCCAATGGTCCAATATATAGACACTCCCTTCTAGAGAATAATAGTCTTTCATATGTTTAGCATAACTCTATTTGTGAAATCCCTTTTCAGGTATGCTTGGGGTTTCATCAATTAGACCCCGTTCATATAGCTCTTCCTGCCATGTCTTCACTAACATATTCCTCCTGCACTTAGACCAAGGAAGATCGTTCAACCATATTTGTTGAATGGATTCAATACCTCCAACAAGCCAATGCCAAGTATAGGCAGGACAACTATTTCAACAAGGAAAGTGACTCACCAAGGTTCAGATTCAACAAAAGTTTCCCCATATCCTGAGGGAACTTGATGCAATGGGGACAATTGATTCTTAAAGGGAAAGGACTAATCCAGGTGGATCTCAGTGGCCATCCACCTTTTCCACTGAATCAACTTTCTCAAGCCTGTGGTTTTGATAAACCATGATGTTCACCCTTTTGATGGGGAATGTAATGTAATTCCATATCCATTTATTAATTACAACCATCATATGTATATTCCTACAATGTTAATGCATCAGATCCCATTAAAACTCCACAGTTAAGTGTGCTTGGGCTAGAGTAGTACTGGGATGGGTGATCTCACTGGAATTCCTAGTGTTTTACATGCCTATGACATTTTGTAAAATTAGATAAATTATTCTCCTCTCACTCTCTCATATATAATAGAGGTTAAGGATGTCCTTTGAGCATACAATGGAGTGTGATGTAATGATTATTTATGAATGAGTGCAGTTGGCATCTCTTTCTCTTCAACGATAAGCTACCATCATTCTAGCCAGTTTGTGTTCTACAATGTTTTTATATTGTATTCATTAATAGAAGTTGGGTTTCACTATATCTCTGTGTTCTCTACTATAGTTTTGTTTGTATTTCATTTTGTTCCTAGCACAATTTGGATAGAGGCTCACACCTCCAAGGTTATAGTACATTTTGGTGTTGGTAAGAAATTGTCAAGTTACAAAGGTATGTATAATATCCCAAAATGCAAGAATATGTAGCTTGGTTTATTAGAGGATGCATACTTTGTTGTACTAACAATCCTGATAATAGAAAGAAAGGTTTATAACATTGCTTACCTATACCCACTAGACCCTAAGATAACATCTCCATGGATTTTTTGGGTGGTTTTCCAACAACCAAGAAGAGACATGAACACATGTTTGTGGTAGTTGGTAGGTTTATCAAGATATGCATTATTATGCCTTGTAAAAATACCATCAAAGGAAAAGAAACACCAAACATGCTCATTGAAAAGGTTTGGGTTCACTTTTGGATACCTGGGAGCATCATCTCAAATAGGGATACCATATTTCTTAGTGCCTTTTGGACTAAACTTTGGGAGAAGATGGACACCAATTTGACTCAAATATACAAATTTCAAACAGAAGTAGTCAATAAGACATTGGTTCAACTTTTGATGCATTATAATCAAAAGCATCCAAAGACCTAGGATACAAATTTTATTTGTATTTAACACTCTTATAACATATAAGTACACACTTCTACTAGTAAGTCACCTTTTGAAAATTCTTTTGGGTATTTGTCACTATCACCCTTGGATGTTGTATAAGGACAACGAGGAGTGATGGAACACATCACAGGAGATGCATTGAAAGAAGAAAAACATGTTGAAAAGATTAGGAGAATACATCAAAGTACAAGAGAAATTGAAGAAGTCATGGGAAAATTACAAGGCCTGACATGACCCAGATTATTTTGAGAACAAAATGAGAGAAAAGAAAAATATAACAAAGAACACAGAAATACAGTGAAACCCAACTTCTATTAATGAATAATATAGAAAAACACCATAGAACACAAAATGGAAGAATGGGGTAGCTTATCTCTGAAAAGAAAGAGATGGTGGCTACAATTCATTTGCAACAAGATTTACATCACACTCCATTGCATGCTTAAATATCCTCCTTTACCTCAATTATATATGAGAGAGTGAGAGGAAAACAATTCCCATCGTGCATGTGGGATAAATTGGTCTAAGTTTATAAAATTCCATAGGCATGTAAAACACTAGGAATTCTCGGGCGGTCACCCATTCCAGTACTACTCTAGCCCAAGTGTGCTTAACTGTGGAGTTCCAATTGGATCTGCTGCATTAACACTATGTTGTAGGCATGTACATAACACCACTAGGAAATCATTACATGATGTATATAATTAACAAATGAAGATGGCATTACATTCCATTCCCCATCAAAAGGGTGAATATCATGGTTTATCAAAACCATAGGCTAGAAATGTTGATTCAATGGAAAAGGTGGATGGCCATTGAGATCCACTTGGATCATTCCTCCCCCCTTAGGAACCAATATTCCCCATTGTGTCAAGTTACCTTAGGAGATGGGGAAACTTCTGCTGAATTTGAACCTTGGTGAGTCACTTTCCTTGTTGAAATAGATTTCCTTCTTGTACTGTTCTTCTAGAAGGTTGTACTGAACCTGATAGAGGTGTTGGATCCATTCAACATATCTAGATACATGATCTCTCTTGGTCTGAGTGTGGGAGGACTCTATAGATGAGGATGCAACAAGAAGAGATATATCAATGGGGGATAATGGTGGGAACCCTAAGCACATCTGAAAAGGGTTGTGGTCAATAGAGCAGTGTTGAACATATGGAAGAATCTCATATCTTCATGCTCCTCTATAGTCTTGTCGAATTGCTTCTTCTAGATAGAAACATCTTGGGCCGAGGTTGTAGTGATTGCAATGACATTATGTTCACCATTTGATTGGATTGTGAAGAGGGAAAACTTTGTGTTCTGATAGATTACTTTGCAGCATTGTTTTTTCAATATCAATGAAGTGGCAGTAGTCAAAGATACCTATGGTACCCTATAGAGATGACAAGACTCATAGATAACGTGACATTTCCACATATATGGTTGTCCTAAAAGAACATCATAGACTTCAAGTGGGGAAACATCACACACTACCTCATCCTTGAAGGTCTTTATGCCATAGGATAGGCGACACTACTGGCTAACACATATGTCTCATCCCCAACTCAACCATTTGATGGAGTATGGTTGGAGGTGTGGCATTGTTGGTAGCATAAATCTCTTGAAAAACTAAACCGAGATCAGGTTCTTCTGACTCTCGATGTCAATAATGAAAGGCAGTGGGGTCCCCTTTACCCACATCTATGAGTGAAAGAAGTGCTCCCCCTCCTCAAAATCCTCTGGTTCTTTTGGTTGTATTGTTGTGCCGTGATGGTAGCAGTGGGTTCGACATCGATTATCTGTTTCCATTTATTGTGCTCAGAATCAAAATTTGAGACATGTTCTAAATATTTTTCTTTGATCTCAACCACCAATGGCTATTTCAAGTGACATTCATCAGTGTTGTGCCAGGGGATTTTGTGGAACGCACACCACTTTTTGGTGTCTTTCTTAAACTTCTTGTTAGCCTTTTTTTCATGTGTATTGGACTGGATCTCTTGAGGTTGGAATTCCTTGCTGATATTTCCTTCGTTCTGTGAGTTAATGTTTCCTTTTCCATGTTTTTGTTGAGGCATATTTTCAAACCGGAATTCCCACTTACTCCCTTGCTTGAATTTCTGCTCAATTTTGACTGCATATTGATAAGTAGCTCTTAGTGAAGAGATGTCCAAGCAATCCATCTCTATTTGGATGTACCAATCCATACCACTACAGTACTTCATATCTAAGTGTCACTCAGATTCTTTGATACTCATCTTCGAGTGCAAGGTATGAAAGATGTTAGTGTACTCTAGCAAAATCTGGTCTCTTTTCTGACATAGAGTCATCCATCTCATGTATTGGTCATCATATTTTATAGAACTCCTCCTCTAGGGCATATACAAAAGCCTCCCAGGTGGGTTCTCTCCCAAATGTTGTAGATTCATCTACAATGAACCTCTCCCAGTAACCTGCCCACCAAGATCCAACATGGAGAAGGGATTTAGGGAGCGCAAAGGTGATATTTTCACTATCAATTTTTTTTTGGATAGAGTAATGAATTTCTAGCAGATTCAACCATTTTTATAGAGCATCTACATCTATCTGGACTTCAAATAAGGGGATATCAAAATTGACTTATTCCTTTAAGGGTGTCACACATCCAAAATGGTTGCTTGTCAAATATGCCTTGTTCACTGGCATCTATAGTCTTTGAAGGATCTGAGTGATGTTTTCCCTCATCTCGTTCCTCTTTCGCATGAGGGATTCCTCAAGCAACGTCTTGAAAGGATCTCCTGCTCTATCATCTCTCTTTTCTTCCGCCATGGGAGGTCGATTGGGCTAGAGAGAGTGGTTGTCCTAAAGTAAAACTATCTCGAGACCCAACTCTCCATACCCTGACCTTGTCATGGACCTACTCTAATAAATGACAAGGATCAGACTGCTATGATACCACTGACCTGGATTATTTTGAGAACAAAAGGAGACAAAATAAAAAAATATAACAAAGAACACATAAATACAACGAAACCCAACTTCTATTAATGAATAAGATAGAAAAAAATTGTAGAACACAAAATGAAAAAATGGGGTAGCTTATCTCTGGAAAGAAAGAGATGTTGGCTACGCTTCATTCACAACAATATTTACATCACACTCCATTACATGCTTAAAGAGTCTCCTTCACCTCAATTATATATGAGAGAGTGAGAGGAGAATAATTCTCATGATGCATATTGTTCTAAGTTTATAAAATTCCATAGGCATGTAAAACACTAGGACTTTGTGGGAGGTCACCCATCCCAATGTTACTCTATCCCGAGCATGCTTAACTGCAGAGTTCTAATGGGATCTGTTGCATTAACGCTAATTTGTAAGCATGTACATAAGGCCACTAGGAAATCATTACACGATGTCTATAATTAACAAATGAATATGGAATTACATTCCATTCCCCATCAAAAGGTTGAATATCATGGTTTATCAAAACCATAGGCTCGAAATGTTGATTAAGTGGAAAAGGTTAATGGGCACTAAGATCCACCTAGATCATGACATGATCAACATAGAATTGAGAAAAAATTCAAGGTGGAAGACAAAGTTTGGTTGCATCTAAAAAAGGAAAGGATATAGGGTCATAGTAAGAATATAAAGGCTATATGATATGGTCCTTTTGAAGTATTAGAGAAGGTGGGTGATAAGTCCTATAGACTCAGTCTACCCCCATATATGTGCTTTTATTCAGTGGTGAATGTGGAAAATATAAAACTCTATGAGCCTTCCATGTTGAATCAAGAAAGAGAGGAGAAGCTCCTACCTACCATAGAGGATTGAGAACTAGAATCTCAAACAGAGTTGGTAGAAGATACAATTTTTCAAAAGAAGTCTAGAACTACTAGGTAGGGGCAACATGAACTCTAGCAGATAGGGTTGAGAGGGAAACTTCTAGGTAAGGAAAAATGGTACTCTATGAAGAAGGATGATGGAAAATTTCTTGACCTCATTTAGTAAAAGATTTTGGGGACCAAAATCCCACCTAAATGGGGAGGTATGATTCAGAATGGATAATTATAAAATTTGGCATTTATCTTAGTACTTTTTGGGAGGAAATATTGGCTTGCAGGGCCCATTTTAGGGGTAGTTCCTAATTTGGTGATTGGGGATCTTGAAACATTTTGGGCATAGAACAACACTTTTTGGGTAAAAAAATTATTATCAAGTATCTCTACACCTTTGACATTATTCTACACACTATAATCTTTCCAATGATGAAAAAATCACCTCAATGGAGTTCGTATGCAAAAGTTATGCCTCCCGTAAGTTGACCACCATGGTACAACGTGGATGCCATGCCATCCACCATTACTTGCATATATGGGTATAGTCACATATATAATTTCAAGAATATTCTAGATGATACAAAAACCTAACACTAATTGAGGGTTGAGGAAAGTAAAAACCCTAACCCTAACCCTAACCCTAGACAACTATGAGGCTACGTTAAATATTGGGCTTCTAAGAAAGGAAGGGGTTCCATTATTTTGGTATTATAATTGTTCCATAGTTGAGAAGAGAATATAGGAGTGGGATATTGAATTAGAACAAAGGAGGTAGAAGATTTTGTAGCAACCATTTATGCCACAATGTCCATGGCAATTCCATAGTGAATGTCCCTTTCTTTGTGCTTTCATTTCATAATTGAGAAAAAAGAGTAAATCATAGGCCTCACCTTCTAGTTGGGGTTTATCCCATATTTTGTTTTCTATCTCACACCTTATGTTCATTTGTGTGGATGGTGTGTTCATTTTCTTGTTCCTTTCATTTTGGATTTAGTGATTTCCATAATTTTAAGAACTATGCTAGTAATATTAAATCTAAGATCTAAGGTAATAAACTACATAAGAAAATACTTTAGAATATTGTAAGATTTATTGTGACCAACTATTCTAATGGAATATTCACAATAGTTTATAGATCATTTATTCTAACAATTTTATACTTTAGACATTATACATTGGCTCTTGTACACCCACATTAACTCTTAAAATAGAAATAACATAGTAGAAACCCCATTAAAGTTTGAATATAATAATATATCATATGGCCTGACATATATGCACCTTATTGTACCAACAATGGATTCTCTAGCATACTTCAATCTATGATTCTATGTAACCCCACCGATATTTGATGTTCATGAAACTAGTATGCAATGAAATTATCCAATTTGAGCCAATTTACCTTAATTTTTGTCGGTGATTGATCTAGGATTATATAGGGCATGTTGATGAGGGATAAATCTATGAAGATATTGAGAAATTTCAAGAATACTATAGTGATACCATATACAGAAACCATATGGGAAATAAACTTGCATGGAAACTAGCAAGGGCATGTATGGTAGAAATTTTGATTTCAATCTCAATGGTAAATCTTCATCTATAAAGGAGTTGTTAGAAAAATAGGATCGTGGAGAAATAAAATAAAACAAATGTGGAAACAAAACACAAAAGATACACAATACAATAGAGACACATATTTACATGGTTCACCCAGTGTGGGCTACGTCTACCAGAGAAATTGCCAGGTCCTTCCTTTATTATTATCCAGCATATGAAGGGATACAACCTACAATAAACCTGTTGTAACTTCCTCTTCTTTCTCTCACAGTCTCCTATCTCAGAATACAATATTCACCATCAGTCATAGCCGCAATACATTTCCCTCATAAAAGAGGGTTTCCTTCTAGGGCAAAAAACCCTAACATAATCTCTACCGTTAGATCTGCGACCTTATAATGAACGGTCCAGATTTACAATGAAATTACAATATACATTTACAAGGCAATTTTTCCTTCGGGGGCTTCACCCTGGACCCCCCAGCCGTGGGGATAGCCCCCCCAAAACTCGCAGAGGGGGTAAACCCCCTCTTCACTCCCCCGCGTGGAAGAGTGTACATACTCTTGGGGGTGTAAATTCTTCATGGGGTATAAACACGGTTGAAAGAAAAGACCTCTGAATCAGGAAGATAATCAGGCTCGACAACCAATAGGATCTATGGAAAATTCCTATATGACGTTGACAATATCTATAGCTCAAATCAAATATGAAATACCTCCAACAAGAATATGTCATCAAGGATCCATTACAAAGAAACCTCGTACTTTTGACCACTACCTTAAAAAATCATCACTTTATAAGAAGTTGTTATCATCTAAATTTTGCTCAGAAGATACCTTTAGGTGATTATCTGAAGACATTATCGATGGAAAAAAACATAGCATAATAAGGATACGTCATGACACTACAAGGAAAAGACCCTCTAGAGGAGGTTTTTACAGACGCCCTTATAAAAATAGCCCAAAAATCCGTTTATAGCAGATGATACTAACGGAGGCGAGAGGGAAGAGGTTTTAGCAGATGTTTTACACTGGTGATTTTATAAGTACATAATGCACCGGTGCATTTTATACAATAGGAACATCGGTGCCCTCAAAACTAGTGCATCGTAGCAGGCTTATTTCAAATAAAGAAAAATATTATCCGGTGTACTACAAAAATAATGGCACACCATAATAACGTTCTTTAAAAAATCTCTAGTGCGCAACATAACACTGGAAGCACCGGTGCACTATTAGTATAGTGCACCACTATATGGTTAAATAAAAAAAAATTATGCACCAATGTAGGATTGTGTCAAAAAATATATTCCGGTGCACTCCATTGTATCATGGGAACTAGTGCACACCAATGCTCCAATATGGAGCACCGTGTTAGGCTTAATTTCCAAATTTACGTGGTTCTCTATGTAAAAACGACCGCACCTGGGCTCTATTATTATACTGCACCATGCCATGCTTAAACAAAAAAAATTGCAGCATTGTATTTTTTCAAAAAATGTACGAAGGTGTGCTATGTAGTACTAAATGCATTGGTGTGCACGTGTGCCCAAAAACATGTGCACCGTGCTAGGA